>VBVR01000280.1:0-59603 GCA_011638315.1 Tetramorium parvispinum | reverse complement strand
CCCCCTTCCCCTCCGCGTCCCCATCACCATCTTTCCACTTCGCTATTTCGTTTTCCTGCACCTCGCTCCGCACCAACTTTATCACCGTCAGTGCTGAACAAATCTGCGAGATACCTAATTGTTACCGGTCCGTCCTGGAAAGTACCCTCGAAGTTTCCATTTTATTATTTATGCCAGAGAGAACGTCTAAATTACCTGAAGATTCTATTAAATGAAAACTTATTTTTATGATTTAGCGAGGCACTAGAATATGCAGCTGACGCTCTTCTCGAATTTTTCTCCTGGCATGCTCACCCTCCACATATGTCTCTTCTAAAGTCTTGAAAACATTCTTCGTGCGCGAAGAAGAAAAATATTCGGGTCGTGCGTGATATTAGAAATTACAGGGTCGGCAAGTTATAAAATTCCCTTACACACATACGCAGCGCATACATATATATTAATCTATCTCCGATTCTCTCCGTCCAAACAGTTTCTTCCCTAAGCCATACATCTCGCCTCCGAAATGGCGAAACGAATAGCCTTCGGGGACGAGAGCGCATTCTGCGCTGTCACACCCAACTGTCACGGAAGTATTTCCCAAGGATCAGCATTTCCGTTCTTCGCCACGTCGTTTCCGGTTGTCAGGAGTTCGTCCTTCGGGCATCCACTTCACGGTAATCCGCCAGTCGAACAGACAGTCGAGCAAAGGGCAGAAGAACGGGGAAATTTTCGTTAAAACGTTCCACGCCACAAAGACCAAGGCTCATCGGTGCATGATTCGCGAAATTTGTAACGCCGAGAAGACAGAAATTCAATTCACACCGGAAAGCCGAGTGCGTCGCGTTCCGGGGAGGGAAGGGCGGAAAAAAACATTTGAAAGAGCGTATCGCTTGGGAACGCGAAATTCCGGCGATGCTCTCGCCGACGCGAGATTATTAAATTTTTTTCAACTCCCAGCGCGATGCAGTTTCCGCGGTGTGCAATGTAAACAGCGAAGCGGGTTATTGAAATTCAGGGCGAGCGAGTGAGTGTGCGCGATCGGGTGCGCGCCGGGCGCTGTCGCAGTTAATGCTTACCGATTTCGTGAAATAATTTTTTCTCCGCACCCTCCCACCCCCGGTGAATATTCCCGCGTCGCGGGAGGAAGGGATGCCCAGGCGGCGCGAGGGAGGGACCGATGTTCGTTTTATAACGCTAATTGCGGCCGTCACAAAGTTGCCACCGGATTTGCATACTATTGCTTTCGAAATTAGACGGCCGCGCGCGCGGCGATGGTCGCCGACGTTGCCGCGCGTTTCACAAAAGTATTCTGCGAACGCGGAGAAACGAATGAACTCGTTCAATTCGCCGCGACATAGATCCGCCAATTTGTACGCGGCAGCGTTTCCTCGCGCTACCACTACCACCATACTCTCCCGCAATCCATCGACAATCGCCATCACCGGGCAAACATATTCCGCGGCGCGGATGTGTCGCGAGATCGCGCCGAGCTAAAGCGGATAGAAAACGAAATTATGTCGGCGATCGATCGATGCTGCCGCTCCTATAACCGGGACTTATTTACGCGCCGATGGATTTCCCAGCGGGTATAGGAAACACATCGTAAGATCCCGCCTTGGAGAAGTTGTTTATACTCGCGTCGGGTTCACCGTCGTTCAACGTTGTTCGTGAACCAATAACTGCGCAACACCGCCATTTCTTTGCGGCGATGCAGATAAACACGCTGTCTTCGATCGTCTGTCACCAGCATAATGCAATTCGAAGAAAATTTCCACGTTTTATCACGTTGATATTTTACCAAATGACTTTCAAGTAATACTCCATAGCTTGCCTCTAACATTTTTAAATCCCTCTTTATAGAATTTTTTGCCTTCGCTTCTTTGACAAAGCTATCGGGGAATGATATCAAATTTCTATTACCGTTGAATAGTTACGATAGAATAAAATTTAATATTATTTTTCCCTTTCTTGTCTCTGCATAGAATGGCATAAATTATTATTTAACATTGTCCTTTTTCCATGTGGTTCTCACAACTTTGTCTCCATTTTTCCTTTAATTTAGTTTTAGTTATTTTTCATTTATATCCAGCTGCGTCGCGTCACAGCAAACGTGCAAATGTGCAGATTGCGTTTGGAAAAGATCAAAGCGGTCGGAAAACAAGGCCACTCTCGCGCCTTTCTAAAGAAAGCTGTCCTGCGATGGTTAAGTCAAGAGTATCCAAGTACGGTAACACGAGCAAAATGGCATCCAACGGCCGAAGAAAAAAAAATACAAGACTCATATAACACTGTGTGACAAACTCTCTTGCAGCGTTCGACTACTATCATAGCGATAATACGCCGTTTCAAGATGCCTCATGGGGTGACGATCCCCGAGGATATGTGTTTCATTACACGCACCCAAGTCCAATATAGCTGGCGAACTAAAAGCGGATTCCCTTTACGTATCATTATAGACTCTGCATACACAAAGAGAATAGAAGGTAGTTGCTGTCATCGCACCGACGATGAACTTGAGTAAATATGTAAAGCTTATATTTAATGTTATTAAACAAGAAACAACGATTATTTTTTAACTAAAGACAGTATATACGAGAGCGAAAAATATTTTACATTTATCCTATATTTCAAACAAAAAACTTATAAAAAAACGTATAGTCTAACATATATTATTATAAATTTCACCATTATATATTTATATTATATTTGATTTTTTAATGTAAAAAATAGAATTGTATTTGATAAACCATTTATAATTATTCCATAAAATAAAAAATCTTATTCATTTCTCTTATTACTACTTAAAGTGCAATAGTTTCGAAATTACTCCTAATTATTTCAAAGCAAATTAATATAACATGGAATGGTTTTTGTGTCTTCAATTATTTATCTGATGTAAACTATAAGACGATAACTTAGATATTCTACATGTAGATTATGCGTACAGCACTAAACTCTGTCCGATGTAACGAGCCAGCGTGTGGATCGTGCTAACGAGCTCGGGACTTCCCTTGCGAAAGTCCCAGAAGCACGATAAATTCGGCTGATACAGATCGCACCTCAGAACGCAGAAGATCAACAGCAAACTCTCACGTATAGTCGCAGAGATTAAACGAGGGACAACAATGTAAAATTATTTCCACAGCTAAAAACACATTCTATATACATTCGCCATCACCTGACGTTTATCAATTACGTCAGCGTGTTTCAATGAGATTGGCAGCGGAGTCGAGTTATGCTGCATTAGCGTGATCAGTGTTTCACATTTACATCCGCCTATTTACAAAGGTAGTTTCCCAAACTTTGAAATCGTACAGTGGTAAAACGAACCTGTTGGGAGTCGTTCACGTGACGCCGTGCATTTACACGCGTTCGAGTGCTCGTTTCACTTTTCGTTCACGGAAAATCCGTGTAAGCCGCATTAGAGAAATTATCTCCCTGCCAGATTTTAATGACTTCATGAGTTATAAGAGATACGGGCGATGCCGTGGAGCGAAGGCGAAGTGTCGGAGAGGATTTTTGAGGATGTGGTTGGATAACGGGAGAAAAGACGGGCTGCTGGAAAAATGGTATGTCGTTCGCAAGGATAACGAAGCGAGAGCCCAGCCAGGAGCCGAGATGAGGCTAGGACAGAAAAAAGATGGAAAGGAGGAGAGGGGGGGCGAGCAGAGAGACGAGCGAGAAAGCTAGAGAGAAACCTCGCGCACTCGAAATGATTGAAAGACCGAGGAAATTGAATTCTCGCATTCGATCGTGCCGCCTCGGGTCTTCTAATTGAACGACTCGTCTCCTTTCACAATGTCCATCGCTCTTTCTCGCTCCTCTCTCAGGTGCTGCCTATTCGCTCCCCTCACTCTCTCGCTGCCACTTTCTTCCCAGTCATTTAAGCAACCCTTCTCTTTCGCTGCTCTTACTCTTGTCCCATCCAATAATTCCGTTTATCATCCCGCTTATCATCGGTATTTAACTACAAATCAATTTTGACAACAAGACTGCATTATGACGAGAGAGATTGAGATGTAGATTTGAAGAAAAGATTAATAGAGCCCTCGCGAGACAGTTCTTTTATTATATTATAATAATTTCAGTTATTAATGCTAGCCGCTCAATAAGATTAATGTATATCTGATTTGAAAATTATAAAGACTCACGCAACGAAAGTCTTAATCAAATTTGACAGTGCTTTTAATCTCGATCGGAACACGTCACGTTATTGTTGAAAATTCACGTCTAACATCGCTGTTGCGTCAGCGCGTTTTACTGTCATCTCCAAGTGCCGCGATACGTCAGAAACGTTCCACTCAATTGATTGACAAGCCGTCCGTCGTTGTCTACGTCTAAGCAATAAATATACCCCGGGGAGACAAAGGACGATAGCGGGACTGCGCTTTTCGTTCTACGATATTCCGTGTGTTTCAACATCGTGAAATGGAAAACGAAATTCTGCGAGCGCGCTTTTCCCATTCACAAGAGAGTCGTAAAGCAAACGCGCCCCGGCTCCGAATAAAACCAGCGGCCCTTATATTTTTCACATCGTGTTTCCCACTCGACCACGTGTCAATGGTGTGTATATCAAAAATTCATACGCGAGCAAATCCACGCCAATCTCGTCAATCAAAAAGAGATTGGCGTAACCGTGAGCTACGCGGTAAGGTGGGTACGTAGGCCATAGATAGGGTGGATAACCGCTTGCGAAACCGTCTTTTGTGTCCGTGCATTCGTTGCAAACGCGGCGTTATCCTTCCTTCCACTTCCTCTGATTAGGTACCGGGATATATCGCCTGAAAACTCGGCGCGTCGCTGGTGGACAGGCATACAGTTTGTGACGGAAAAATGAAAATTTCTGCCTCTTCCGGCATAAATCCACTTGGCCATTTGGCGCGCTGTACGATCCATTTTCATTTTTATGCACACCGGGATGAGAGAGGGAGGGAGCGAGCGAGCGAGCGAGCGAACGGACGGACGACAGGGTGAGGGAAACGGCGATAGGGGGAAAACTCAGATAGCGGTATATCGGGACGAGCAAGAGATGAATGCAGAGGGAGAGAAGAGGAGAAAGGGTATATGTATGTGTGTGTGTGTGTGTGTGTGTGAGAGAGCCAGAGAGATGAAAAGGGAGAGAGAGAAAGAGAGAAATAGAGGAGCGATAGAGACACAGCTTGGTCCGGTCCGCGGCCCGGTTAATAAATACCAACGGTATGCAAATAAAGTCAATCGTTCGATCGTTTGAATTTTAATTCGTTGAAATGCGAAATTAAATTTGGTAGCTGCAGCTACGAGCTGCGTGCGTACGTTTCGTGCTGTTGCGCGTCCATTGCCGATAAATCGAACGTTACGTCCGCAGGATATTACTGTTGGAGTGTTCGGGTGCCAGAGGGAACGGTCAGGAGAATTATTAATCGGCTATGGACTTCTCTATTGCGGCTTATCCTTCTCTCCGCAAATGTAGCGCTTTTAACAAAGAGTATCGGCGTTTCATTGGCGTTCTTCCTTGCCGATAGCGAATATTATATGAAATATTAAAATATTCAGCAAACAAATAAATATATTTCGAAATATAGACTATAGAAACAATTTATTAATGATTTATTACGTTAATGAATAACACGAAAATGTCTAAAGAATAAAGAATCTTTGAATACGAATTAATATAACACGCACGTTAATATTTCATGCATATATGCGTCATTATAAAATATTTAATTCAAACGCGGAATATATTCAAAAATCGTTTCTCTCGTTTCTCTCCCAAATCCAATTTACTTTTATTAATCGGTCCTGCGGAACACTGAAATGACGCAAAGCGGATAATTAGGCTGATCGCTAATGCACCATTATTAGCGGTGGAGTCATTAATCGTACAATTTTCTCCGAGAGCGCGTCTCTGATACCCGCCGCGAAGTGGACCCGCCGCATGGGTGGCGAAGTGTATAAGGGGTATTGTTCACTTCCTGTTTTGAATATCGAATTTACGAGCGAAGTTGCAGCCCGCGCCCGCTCGCCCAACCCGCCGCGAAATTTACCTCCTGCCGCTCGGTTTCTCCGCTTCTTTGACTCCTTCGTTTCGAACACCTCTCCGTTGCCAACCCCTTTCCTTCCTGCTGGCGCAAGGTCCTAAGTTGGACCGTAAAACTTTACTTCGAACTCCTATTCGAAAGGCGAGCCTTTCCCTTAAGCGTTCTCGAGTAGGAGTGGTGCACGAAAGGAGAGAGAGAAGGAGGACGAGGACCAGAAAACAGAAAAGGAGGAATGCCGCCGTCAGACCGAGCGCTCTGGAGTCGCTTCGAATTCTATGGTATCTCGTTCTCGAGGCCACGGGGAAAATCGATCGATCGTGAAGTTCGAGTCGCGCGTCGGAGGGCGCGAGGTTACCTGCAGGAGACAGGATATATCTGCACGGGCGCGCAAACACCGACGCGGTACACACAAAGGATAGACGTCGTCGTCGTGGAAGACCGTGGGTTGAACGACGTCTTCCTTTTCCTTGCCCAAGGCGTTCCTTTGCTCGACGAGCGCCTTCCTACGCCACGCGCTTTTATCAGAGAACATCAAGAAGAAGAGAGGAAAAAGGAGAAAAAGAGAGAGAAAGAAGGAGAAATGAAAGAGGAAGGAAAGACATAGTACGAGCGAGAGAGAGAGAAAGAGAGACGGCTGAATAAATCGATGGAGAGAAACGCAGAGAGAAGATAGAGAGGTTGGGAGCCGAAACCGCGTTTGAGACTCTCTCGATCTTGAAACGCCACCGAGTTCTCTCCTCGACGAGCTGCTCAAGTGGTGCCGACAAACGCGGCAAGTTCCTCCTCTACGGGTCAGAAATCGAAGGTTAAGGTACCCGACTCTTCTTCCATCCTTCGCCGTCTTCCTTTCCACTTATAGCTCCACAATCGGTTACCTTGCGGAAAAGCGAGATGCCTCAGTTCGTCGAAGCTCTAAAATGAATTCAACCGTTCGCGGCGCTCTATCATGCAAAGACTCCATTCCCAAATTACGATCCTGCGGGAAGAATGCTCTTCGTTCGCCGCATATTTCGAAAATGTCGCCTTGAGCAATTTCATGATTAAAAGTGATTAAAAACACTCTTACAGTTCGTCGAGAGATAACAATTATTTACATTGTCTGCCGTGTATATATTCATGTGATTGATGATATTAATGCACCGGCGACGCATTAACTTGTACAAATCAATCACATAAAACGATTAACAATCCGTATAGTAGTATTTATAATGATTATACATAAATACTAATCGATAGGATAAGCAAGTAGATAGCCATGACCAATGAGTTTGTATTCAATACTTGAATGTGAGCCAATCACATCGACGAGAGAGATGATATCCATCATGATAATATTGTGACGTCCGTGAGAACATTTCAAATAGGCGACGTGGTAAACTTGGATGAGTTAAACATTAATGATAAATTCGCACGTGTTTACATCTATCCCATAGCTGAATCGAGAGGGCGAGAAGAGGGTTAGACAAACACGCGCGAGAAGGCCTCGCACAAATATCCACGCCTCGAGTATTTGAACTTAGTGTAGCAGTATCGGCAGCCCCTCTCTGTAGACATAAAAAAAACTTTCCAGCGGAAGACGTCAAAGTTCTTTATCTGCGGATCACGTACGAGCTATTCCGTGAAATTGGCCAGTGTTTTGCCGAGGCGGATGGTGCGAAAAAATATCTTTCCCGTTTCCGTCTCACTCCCAGTGTTTCCTGAACGTGTCGCCATGCACCGTAAAAGAAGGGGGAGATTGCAATCGTGCTAGCCTGTGCCGGCTAGGGTCGATCGCAAAGGGGAAAGGAAGGGTGGGCGAAACGAAAAATGATTTTCTCGTTTCATTAGGGCCAGCATATTCTTTGCGGCGACCCTCTACTACGATGATTATTGGTCAAGTGAAAAGTTGATCTTTCAGGATTATGTTCAAAAGAATTATATAGAATAAAAGAGAAGTGAGATTATAACGAATTAAACAATTTTATTGCAATTTGCATAAAATATCGCAAGAAAGAATTGTCCAAAATTTATATCAAATTGTCCACATCAAAATATTATAATTAATTGTATCAAGTATCCTCTCATCCATTTTTGTACCTTTTGAAATACACGTATATACTAAAAAGATATTCGATAAAATGCCAACATTTCTCGAAATAATTAGTCGATGTAAAAGTTGATAACAAAAGCTCAATAACAAACATTCGGCCACGATATCGCGGGAAAAACCTTTTGAATAAACACATTTGTATCATTAATTAATGAAATATGAATGCCACAAAGTATGATGTATTTTTCTCAGAAATTTGATAAAATATATTCTGTTGACGAAAAATGTCCATTGAATTTCTTTAATTTTCCTTTCTCTAGCTACAGAAGAATATTTAGCGGTAAGGCGAAAAGCGATGGTAATTTGTTGCAATCAAAAGCGCAATTCCAGCATAAAGCTTGAGAAATGATTCGAGAAGAATGAAAGGCGCGCGCGCGCTCCGATTTTATTTCACGAACGTTAATTATATAGAAAGGTACAACGCACCTGGCTGCAACGTTTGTTGAAGGAATCAAAGGATCTATATGGATCGCAAGGTTTCCCGGGACTCGCGGTGATGTTGAAGGAAACTTTTAATCGAATTCGGAAAGAATAAACGACCGCTTTTGCGAGCGTTGTAATCGGCAAACACCTCGAACACTTGATGTTTTGCATTTTCTTTTCACGTTCCAGGATTGCGATGCGAATAAACGACGCGGAAATAATGGCAGGAATAGTGAAAATAAGGGTATCATATTATGGTGACAATAAAAGAGATTATCGCTAAAGCTGCGGGCGGAAGTATCCGAGGGGAACGGCGACTCTTTTATTAAAATTAGTAGCGCCGCTTTGCGAAGCGTTTGTCCCGCAACACACACAAGATAAGCCGGTATTGGCACGTACGGGTATCGTGCAATTAACGGGACGGTTGCGAAAAGCGAATTTCGGACCACCGCGTACGCCGTTTAAGTCGAGTTAGATTAGAGATAAAAAGTGGCACCGCCCTCGACATTCTATGAAGTTACGTGCCTGTGCTCTCTAAGCCGAATTTTCACGGATCACGAACGTCGATGTCGCCAAAGCGCTGCGTTCCTACGTAATCCCATCGATATTGGATCTTACCCGCGTATACACACATACACGCGTGCGGGGGAAAATCGATCGACGGACGGGCAGGCGGACGAACCGCGAAGGAACTAAATGAAGTGAGGCTGCGTAAATAGGTAGAAACGAGTACCGAGGGAATCGGACGTACCTACACTTAGTCAAAGCTCCTATTTCACGTGATTGCGCGCGCGTACTCCGATTGGCGTATTTCGATGTCAACCACAGGGCTGAATCGGAGCTACCATACACCGTTTCTGAAGTATTAAAAAATTAAACATGGTTGAAACGACTGCCAATCGATGGCGATACTTTTGAGACGTAGATAAAACTAGAAAATCATTTCCCTCGTACGTATATAAATTTAAAAGAGAGGCGCGTATAGCAATTTCTTGACATCTCATGCATGTACGTGTGTACGAGCGCAAAACGAGCGCACATCCTCCGAATGCTGATTTTCAAAATGGTTGCTCCGTTCGCGACCGAACTACATAAATAACGCAAAGGATGAAAGAGAGAGCTGGCGCGACAAGGCGCAAGAAAACGCGAAAACAAAATCGAAGAAGGCGAAACACGAAGACGTCGACTATATATGACGAGGGGGAAGGACGTGCCGCGCGACGGGGATTAGAAACGCGACAACGTTGGCCTGAATTCCGTCGCAGCGGAAAATCTGCTGGGAAAATACACGGTTCATTGTGCCGCGCGGCAGTTTGACAAATTGTGTGTGTCTACAAAACCCACTTCGCCAGTACGTACCTACCTGCCGCGCGCCTTTTTCTCGCCCGATTTCATAGCCGCCGAGAGACTCGCACGGAATTTGTCAGCGAAAAGTAAAGGGGGGGTCTACACGTATACATCTCACGCTTTTGATGCCGCGCGTCGATAAAGAGAAACGCTATTTCCTTAGACGATGTACATTTGGCGCGAGCACGGCTGTGTTTGATCGCAGGCCTAAGAAATTTTCTACCTTCTTTACAAGTCAATAGCGTGATGAATAAAAAAGATTCTAGCGAGTTTAGCAAAAACCCGTTGTACGTGGTGCGCGCGACAAGATCGATTTTAAAGCAAGGAATCAATAGGCCAAGTACTTGAATCGCTTGTTCCAATACTGCACATGTGATTACGTAATGTAAGTGGTTATCGAAATTTAATTAAATCTCCTATTACAGTTTTAATAAAGATTAGTTAGTGCAGTTAGAGTATTTACTCATTAACATGGCAGGATAATAATTTCTCGTATATATTATTAATATAATTATTCCATAATCGTCAGTAGTATGGATGTAATAAGTTACGTTAATATGTAACTACATCTAAAATAAATTTACATATATTCAAATTTACAAAATAAAATCCATAGAAAAATTTGCTCTATTAAAACGTCAAATTTTAATTCAAATATTTAAATTTAAAAATTTCATACACTTAAATTTATCTTGTTTACATCTGTTACATTTGTAAATTTCAATCATTAATAACAGTATTTAATTCTTAATGATTTGAAGTTACAAATTATGCCAGTAATGAATGTAACTATATATAAATACAATCAAATTTGGAAAATATAGATAATTTCTAAATTTATCAGTTTATATTTTACTGCTACCGATTAGATTATTCACTCAATAAATCACATCTTATTTTAATATATTTTAAAATTATTAGAATATAAATAATATATCTGAATATAATAATAATAATATGATATATGATATCTGATAAATAATATATCTAAATATAATAATAATAATATAAGTTAGAAAAATAGAGACGAAAGTAATATTGGAGAATTAAAATAGAAGTTTAAACATACGAAAATACATCTAGCGGCTCGTCGATCGGTAGTTTCTGGATTATATAATTGGGAATTGACGCCCGTGCAAAATGCTATTGGTAGAGATTGATAAATCCTCGGCATTTCATTTCGAGCAGCATTGCATCCGGCGAATGAAAGGATGGGAAAGAGAAGCAGCGGGCGAGTGTGCAAGCAAGAAAGGGAGAAACGGGCGGGCGAAATACACGGCGTGCTCGGTAAATTGATCGAATCAAAAAGCTCCAGGGCCAATTTGCCCGGCACGCCACCAAATCGTTCCCCCTTCGTTCCCCCAACCCACCTGCCCGGTCACGATGCTCGTCTCTAGTTACCACGTACGCACCCTCGTAGAGCGAAATTTTTTCGACCTTTTCTTCGTATCCGAACGAATCGTACGTCGTACGTTTGCGCGAATGCGCTTAATGGCCGTGAAAATGGGTTGACGGCAAGGTGCGATTGCGTCGGCGGCAGTGCTGTTTTTTTTTTGTCGGTCAGATTTCGCGTTCCGGTGACATGCGACAAGTACGGCAGAATGATTTCGAGAGCAATAATGCAAGCGGACGTGTCCGAGGACCAGAAATATTCGGCGGGAATCTGTCCTTTTCGGCGGACTGAAAACCGTCCCATTTCGCGCATTTCGCGCTTGTATGTATTCAAGCACCCGCATTTCATGCGCGTGAGTCCGAGCTGACTGTCGGAAATTTCCAAATCAATTAGGAACGTGTAACTAATTTTGACGCGCGACCCGGGAAAGCAAGTTCTCTTTCGTCGATTTCAGTGGGCGACGCAACGAGTTGCCGTTAATCTCAAAACCCACGTTGAATTAACACACCATTCGTTTTTGATAGCTTATTCTGGTGTTACAAGTGCAATTTCGAGCGCGCTGCTGCGCATTGCACGCGTTATATTCGCGGAACTTTTATTAATCGTCCCAGATTACGACAGTGCAACAACACGTTTTCGTCGAAACTCGAAGTATTGCCATCTAAAGCTATTTCGAGATTGCGTTTCCGCCGTAAATGTAGAGTAAATGTAAATGTAAAGTTGAAATATTTCGCAATAATCATGACTTCAATAACGTCATAAAATCATTAACAAAATTAATAACTATTTAATAACCTTAAATATTATGAAATTGTTAGGAAATGATTATCAATGATATTGAAATGAAAAACATTACTTTTTCCTGATTTCGTGCAATATCGCAATTATTATATATAATTAATCAAAACATATTTATAAAATATAATAAATAAATATAAAATTCATAAATATTTAAAAAATAATTTATATAGAAAATTCTTTCGGACATGGGTAATACCAGCTCCAATGTCCCAATTTAAATCGTCAAAAGTAAGATGAAATCAAAACCATATCGTTCAATCATATCTTTCACATTCGGGCAGATATTAAAAATTCACGATGTGCATTAGCCGTGTAGTCGTGATATATTTCTTGTCGTAAATACTTAATCGAATTTCCACCAAGATTTACTTATCCCCAGCATCGTTCAGGAAGCATCCCGGGGTCGCGGAAAATCTGAAAGATTCATGGAAACCCACTTCCCGTAGTCTTTCCGGATTAACGATGGATACTCGCCGGCAGTAGCAGCAGCGTTCGCGCCGCGCGCGCTGCCGACGAGAGAAGGGATCGTCAGAAACCGGAAATGAGGCGGTCGTTCGTCCTGCGGATGGTTGAGCGAGACGGCGGAAAAGCGGAAAGGGGGATATGGCAGTTCCGTGGAGGGACGGGACGCAGGGGCGCAGAGTTTGCTAGTCGCCGCGGCGGTAGCCGTTCCCGCTCGCTCGCTCGATCGATGGTCGTAATTCCGACCGAGTCGCGAGTCGGACGGTGCCGATCGATACCGCAGATTTTCCAGCTCGCCCTCTCCCGTGAGGATCGCGGCGGGCCGCGGGACGGACGAACGAAGACTCGAAAGGGCGAGCGGACGAGCGAAGGTAGAGGTCGCGAATGGAAGGGAGGAAGACGATGGTATGAGTGCGAACGGCTGTGCTCGAAATTCCGCGTCAATCCGTGGAATTAAAAGCCTGAGAAGCGAATTTAAGTTCTCTGCCCTTTCTATCCCTTTTAGGAGGTAGAGTGAGGCGAGAGATAGGGGGTAACGGGTAAGGGATCTATCTTAGGGGGCTTGGAAGACGGAGGTTTGGGGACTCTCAGCTGAAACGCGTTGGACGACAGAGAAAGCGAAGGGTCGTCGGTGGCGGCGGCGGCGGCGGTGGTGGTGGTGGTGCGGAGAATGCGCGAGGGGGGTCACGGCAGATAAGATAAGGGTGAGAAATCGCGGCGTTCCTGGATGCGGTAACATTAGACCGACCACCGCCGCCGCCTTCTACCGTTCGCTCGTCCCCTCTCTGTTCTCCTCTTTTGGCTCGCCAAGGCGCTTTGGCTTAACCACAGAGGTTAAAGTAACTCCCTTCGCCTCGCTCGCACAGTATTATGTCGTGTATAGGCAATATAGGTAGCCGCCGGATCAACCTATTGTACGTGTGCAACCAAGTTTCGGCCTTGGATCCGGGCGAACTGGTTTAGAGAGGACGATGTAACGCCAGATTAACGGCAACTACGATGCCGTAATGAACCAAGGATGGATCACGCGAATCCGGTTTGCACCTCGAGTGCTTACGCGAGATATCGACCTGGCTTTTGCACTCAAATTCAATGATTAAATGCTCTTCGTCCGCGTCTGGAATATTTTATGACTCTCACAAAGTGAATTATTTTAAATTTCTACTGATTTAAATTGTATTAAAAACGCGTCTTGAATCAAATAACGATAGTATTGGTCGCCAGCAGTTACTGCCATTCTCTCTTCTCTCATCTCTACTCGATTTAGATTTATTATTATTAAATTCAATTACGATTTAGAGACAAATCAGTTAATCCCAATAACAAAGATATGAGATCCGATTGAGTTCCGAGTTAGCTCGCTATTCCCTTCCCTCGAAGGCAAATACTTTATTATGCTACGGATCTTGATCAGTCAACCTATTGCCAACCTATTTCAAGAGTTTCTTCTACCAGTCGTAAAAGATAAGATCATAATTCGTGCAAGTCGGCTTTTATCATTCCATGGACGCGATTTAAATTTCCGTTGACATACTAGCCTCGAAATATAACCATTACTGTTTATGCCTGATTTGAATTATTAATGTTAAAAGCATAGGCGGATCTAACACCCTCCGCCCATAAAGATAGCTCAAAATAAATGAAAAATATACTAAATAAAAAATGCAAAATATGCACGAACAGGCCAGTAAAAAAAAGGTACACACTAAAATATCCTTACTGCCACTCGGAGCGAAATTAAGCCGCGACGCTTAAGTGAACTGAATAGGCTAGAAACTCGTGTAAATTTCCTTATCGCCGGCAACGGGGGTGCGAGCGTGGCTAATCGGAAAAGATGGCCGTGACAAATATTAAAGGGCGTCACTCCCAGAACGACCCTTATCTTAGATCAGGATGGCCGTGTGGTGGTTTCTGCGGCCGTGCAAAATGGCACGCTAGTCTTTTACCTCGTCGTTGAGCAGCTCGGCTCGAAGAAGTGTAAAAAGTAATAGGTCCCTAAAGCGTACTCGCGGATGATACTTGCCGGCTTCGGTGACGAAGTATTTACCGCCTCCGATTGGTCGTCAGGGTGTATAAGCGAATCGACGCGCGTAAATAATGCAATGAGAAAAGCAATATGTTCGTGAACGACATTTTTACGATGATAAACGCCGTTACATTTTAAGTATTTGACCGATAGACACTAATTTGATTAAAAGGAAACCGAGGCGGAATTTTTTTGCTATGTTTACGGAACTAGAAGCGAAACTGAATAAATTCTGCAGAATCTGTTGAGATTTCTCTCATTAAGTAGGGTTATTGTTTGAATCGGTTGAATCGTTGTTTTGTAGGTCAACTGAGAATTAAATTCTAAGTTGTAAATGCGATAAGGGCTCTGGAAAGAGAGCTTGTGTAGGTACGGCAGCGGGTATTGAAATGAGCAAAAATGGCGGGAACTGTGTACCTGCCGCCGACATCCATGCGAAAGAAAGAGCGAAGGGAAAATAACGGACCGGTGTTACAGAAGAACGAACGAAATAAGATTAAGTATTCACGAGAAGAGGTAAACAAAAATTTTACAAGGCAAATTTGATCGCGGCGGTAAAGTACACGTACATAATAAATACGTTTAAATAAGAGTACACCATGTTCCTTATGCAATAATCTATTAGAAATTTATAATCACGACACATTCTAAGATCTTAATATTGCAGATCCAATTACGGATACGTTTGGATGAAATATCATGCATTTCAATGTGTAAATTACACATTATACCCCATTATATTATTTCGCACTGACATTTCATTTCATCAAGCTTCTTATTAAATATAACATTTAATAAAAGGCTTTAATCACGCTATTATGGTATATGTAATGAAAATTTGTTTTTATGGGCTATTATCGGATTTTGTAAAATTTATCAATATTATTTAATATGTTTTATGCCATTCTCAAACCTCTAAATTGCGATTAATTATATTGACGAAGATAAATTAAGTTGAAAGTACTTCATTAATTTCATATGATATAAATTATCGTTCATATTATATATATATATTTACGAACATATGTACAAATGCACATACCATAATCCTGCTCTGTGTATACCATCCGTGTGTCATTCAATTTACTTAAAGCACTCGCCTCGCGAAACGGAAAGTAGCGAGAGCCAGTTGTAGTCAGACACGTCTGGCGTGAACGTGGTATACTGATGTAACGGAGCGAAGTGCACGCAAAGAAGAAGCCGCAGAATAATAAAAACGTCGTCCGATTTACGTTGCACATTTATAAAGTTGCCCATTATAAAGTCTACATCACGAAAAATACGTGCATCGTGAGAAAATGCTTATTGGCCTGTAAAAAGATAACCTACTTTTCGGTAAATACTGTGATTTGTGGCTACATCTTATTGGTCATGCATAACGCAATAACGCTTTTCTCTTTCTTAAAAAAATATTCGTCGTTAGTCACGAGGGAATTACACGAAAAATATTTCAAAATTATCTCCTCTTTCTTAATATTCTTATATACATTTACATAAATATGTACATATTATGACATATAATATAATTTATAATTACTATTATAAATATTTATGATGCATATTATAGGATACGCCGTATGCATATTGACTATCAAACAAAACGCTGTAATGAGAACTCTGATGGAATGACAAATGCCATAATAACGCGATCGCGTAAAAATGTTATTAGCTTATTTACATGTATATCTCGATAATTAGCAGCCATCGCAGCTGTGTAATACGTTTCACCTCGATATATGTATAATTCTAGCTGAAAAGAGCAGCGGCTGAAAAAGTAGTTTAGGTATTGAATCGAAGCGTTTTAATTCGATCTTTTGAGTTAGAAATTACTACCGGCGCCTATGAGAAACGCCCACCAAATCGTCGTATCATTGTTGTGTTGGGCCTTCGACACTAATTCATTTGCCAGCAATTGACGTAGTGTGCCATGTCGTTTAATATACTGATCGCCCAGCTCCATTATTATCGAAATCGAATCGACGAATGTTCTCATCCCGACCTAATAAAACTCCATTATTTACAATCGCGACAGCGATCCTGTGAATGCAGATATTTCTACGAGCATATAGCAGGGCAATAATGCATCGCGCTGTAATGGATGCTAATGGATCCGTCGATAGAGCGGAATCTCGTACTAAGTTCTCCACTGGTCTATTGCTTCGTCTCTTAATGGCGATCGTTATTTTCTGCACTTGTTGGTATTCTGTCTTTGTCGCGACTCACTAATTGCAACAAATCGAATTTTCTGCGCGCGATGTATCTTTTAAAAAAATATCTCTTCATCTCTCGATCCTCACGTATCGTATCTTTAGTTACAACACATTAAATATATTAAAATAGATATAGGAAGAGAGAAAGAGGGGGAGAGAGAGAGAGAGAGAGACAGACGGATATGAAATGTAAATGTTTGATTCGAAACGTACATGATAGTCATAGAACAATTTAAAATTTATTTTTTTAAAATTTCAAATAGAAACTTAAAAGGGGAAAAATGCAATTTTACTTGGAAAAAATAAAGCGACATTGATTTTTATTAATACCCGACCAAGGCAACCAAGGCGAACACAAAAATCTTATAAAATCATAAAACATTTCATGAGATTAGTTAAAGTAAAATTTCTTGCATCGTTGGAAATATTGAGAAAATACCGTATCAATTAGTTAACGTCAATCGATGATGAAAATTATTACCGCGGAGGGTAAATTTGCTTAATTCCTTGCACTTTTTACCGTAGCCTATAGTTTGGAAACGGAACGGATTAAGCCTTGAAACGGCGAAACCGATGGTGGCGGCGGTCGACGATAGCGTTGAGGTCCGAGCGAATCTCTCGGGGCGAAGAGAGAAGGGGGAAGGGGTGAAGGCAGTGCACCATGAACGTGCACGTGAGTATGCGGGCGTAAATATATCCCATGAATTTAGGTTAGCATGCGAGCGAAACCGCAGCACTTCACAGAGAGACTACAGACCGTTTAATTATTGTCCAGTCACGGGGGCGATAATCGGCCCGAATTAACGTACCAGCACGGTCAACAATTAAGCCAGTCCGCGCTCTATCACTCGGCATCGATTATGACGTCGTAACTGCTTTCGGAACAAACATTTTTCTTCGCCCGCAATGATCCGCATTACGCGGTTTGAAGAAAGAAAAAAAAAGAGAGAAAAAAGAAATCGCAAGGGAGACCGTTCAATGTGCTCGTACAAGTCACAATGTTCGCGTCTGCTCGAAAATACCCGAATTCATAAACGCCCTGCTGCGAGATTCTCGCGATTCTCGAGTAATTAATAACCGGGTCCGTTTGTATAATTAGTCTTGTTAATAGCAGCGGCGCGACGCGGTGGCGCAGCGCGTAAAGCATCACGCTTAACAACTCGTGGGCGCATATCGATTTCCCAATTTATCACCCAATTTCCGAAAGCAGCTTTCCGCGGGGCCGTGCGTAATACTCTGCACGCCCAGCAGGGAGTATTACAACAGGGTCATCGCAGTGCGCCACCACTGCCGGCGGGCCGTATAAAGTATAATAATTTAATATAACGCCAAGTATCGGGAAACTCGCAGGGGTATAACAATAGGAGAGGGGAAACCGATACGGTTGGATGGAGTCACGGCGAAATATTCCCGATATAATGCCGCCACGGTACTCCTTTCTTCTTTACCGGGCTCGGTTTAATCCACAGAAATTCCACGGACTAACCACCGCCCACAGCCCGATATTCCCCATAGTCCCTTCGCTCTGTGTAATACTTTTCCTATAACTCGCAAAAGAAAGTTGGACAAGCGTTACTTTTTTTTCCGCGATAGACACACGTTTTAGGAAGCGGCTGTAAAAAAATCAATCTAAACAAACAATGCAAAGTTATTTGCGAGCTATTTTCACAATTATTTCAGATATATTTTAACCATGTTTCCATATATGCTTTATTAATTGTGTGGAATTTTTGGAATACTGTACGTCGACGAACAATATCGGTTATCCATCGTAACACGTCGATAAACGTTTAAAATTACGGCACGTACGATATCGCACACATTGGTTCGTTGACAGTGTATCGTATAGGTTTATGGCGACTAATGTCGAAACATCATACTAAATGCAGACTGATATCGTATCACGTCCACTTGAATAGACATATATAATTGTTGCCGTAAAATTCCTCTGGCGAAAGCATATCTCCGCGTTGAAATATAGAGTTACAAACGATAATGCGAAAATTATACTTTGAAATTCACGTATCAAAGCCAAAATTTAATTTAAAACAATAGCGGCGATAGTATATATTTAAGACTATTGTTAATTTTTCATTTTAATATCGTTTCAAACTAAAATCAAATCATCTTTGAATAATTTATTGAAAAAAGATTAAAATATAAAAGAATATAATTCCTGAGATTAAAAAAAAGCGAATAAACAAAAATGTGTCGATTAAGAAGAAAAGAACGCATCGTTTTAAAAGCATAATAGTTATTAATAGTTATCTAAAGATAGAAAACATAGAAAGTCGTACATTTTAATTCAAATATTCTTTCTAACTCTTAATGAAATTTTGTCCCTGTTTAACGCCCGTCGTATTTTCTTCAGACTGAACTGAACGAAACGATGATTTCTTTGACGGGATCAATCTCGATGTAAATTTTCCGGTGGTGCCTCAAGAAAAGCTTGCTTACTTTCGAGAATTCTCGTTAGTCAAACTTCTTAAAAGCCCACTCAATCTTCTCTTTGACGAAAGTATAGACGGTTATACGAGGAGAAGGGGAAGGAAAACTCAAAGAAAATTACGTGATTCGCGAATCATTCGTGGCGCTGAACATACAGAATGGAAACGACAGAAGGAAAGAGTTTTAGCTGAAATGGATTCGAGCGTAGCGTATCTGTTACATCGCGTTGTTGCAGACTAGAGCTTGCGCTGTTTTCTACCCCAGAGTTCCGCTGACGAATGTGATATGATCGGATAATACGATCGATCGATGTGCACTCCGGCAATTTTTTAAATCAACTCAACCTAGCTCAGCCCGAGTTCCATCAGTTTCATTTCCGGTTCACGTATTAGAAGTACGAACGATATACTCGTAGTCAATTTAACAAAAAAGAGAACTAATAATTTCAGCTGAAAAATCATTCGTGAGAAAATACAAAACAAAATGTACACGCGACTAAAGATCGTATCCATTTTGTTACAAACAAAATGAAGTTTTGATTGAAAAAAAAAAAAATTCGTACACGCAGCTAGGCGACTAGCAGCAGCATTTTCCGCAACACATACGCATGCGAAAAATAGCATGCAAACTGCGCTCACCGAGTGCGGAATTTCAGCGGAACGCCGTGGAACTTTCTCGGGATACAATTTCGATACCGCGAAAGCCAGAACCGTCGTCGTTGGCGCGTACTCGTGATAGTCGGGAATACGTAGAATTTCTGTCCGCAATGTTTGTCGTCGGCGTTCATCGAAGCGAACGTGCGCGCTTGCGACGAGACGAGCGTACGAGCGTACGAGCGCGCTAGGGACCGACCGACCCATTTTCGAGGGATGCGCCAGAATACGCGCATGCCGGATACAACGACGCTTTCGTAGGGCTCTTGCTTACGTATACGTGTATTTACAAAGGTACGACGATGAGCTACATGTGGGACGACGGCCGCATTGGTTGTTGTTGCGGAAAGCATTGCCGACCCTGAGACATTTTCAGCCCGGAATGCCCGTAGTTTAATTCAACTGCGGCGGTTCGACATACCGAGTTTTCCTCTACGTCCCATTCTCCGTCTTTCTCTCTTTTTCTACGTGCGTGTGTATGTCTCAGTACCAGATAAATAGCGTCAACCCGACAGAACCCGTATGTGCTCTTGTCCAATAACTCTCGGCATACGGGACGTCAAATAATGTCACATTTGGATATGTTCCTACTTGTTTAAAGGACACTGATTGTCTTGCGTTTTTCTCTACAAAATACACTGAGATTTTTGAAGAATAGCTTTAAATTTAATCGAGATATATCTATATCTAAACAGCATATCATTTTAATTTTCTATAAGGGGTATATTTAAAGTCTACTCTAAGTATATTTAAATAATTACATCTTTTAAATGTCTCTACAACGCCTCTCTTTTAGATATTTATATTGTTTAAAATAATAACGCTATAAATAAAATAAACGCATAAGGAAAGCAAGCAAATGTAAAACATATACTTCATATTTTGTATTTATATCGTATTATAATGTACTGTTAAGTTATAATTATGACATTTAAGATTTTTAATAGAATTGCTTGAAAATAGTTGATGAGAAATGCATTGGCATTTTTACATATCTAAATAAATGCGAGATACCCAAGGTGGCATCTTAAAATAACATAAAAGGACGATATGTTTTAACTGATAGGTAGTACACTCCATGTTATACGTACGAACTATGTTTTAATTCCGGCGAATAAATAAGGAATGTCCTAGCATCTCATTTTGCGCGAGTAGTCTGATCTTCCATTACTCGAGACGACGCGAGAGGCGTTTCGTGTAGGTTAATAAGTAGGCAAGTAACAAAAGATGGAAAAGACAGTCAGACAGGGAGGAAGAGAGAGAGAGACCGAAGAGAAAGAAAGAGGTAGTTAGAGATGAACAGAAAATCACAGAAAAAACTTGAAGTCGAGGAAAGAATGCGGTACGCATATTCGCATACCAATATCCTTATGATATATATAATATTTGAACCATGAATATCATCATCACATTCTATAAACACAAAATAAGCACATAATAATGATGTAATAATCATTAAACGCGAAATTAAGAACTTGTCTAATTAAATAATTAGTAATCTTAGTAAATGTTTTAAATGATTTCAAGATCTTACGATGTGTTCATCTACAAGTTGTTATCGCAGAAAAACGGAAAATAAAAAATTGATTCAATTAGATTGAATTTACACCATCTAAAAATGTACTTAATGTTTTATGATTAATGTTTATTTTATAACTTAATGTTTAATAATATTTCATTGTTTAAGTATAAATTATAATTTACAATTTTTATCTGTCTTTTTGTTAATTATTTATAAATATATATCTTTTTAATTAGTAAACTAATAAATTGTTTTATTGTGTTTCACAATAAAGAATATAATTAACATTTTTTTGTTTTTTAGATGTGTAAATTCAATCTAATTGAATGAATTTTTTATTTTCCATTGCAGAAAGAAACTTATGCTACTTATCGGCAGTGTAATTATTTAAAAATATGAAACAACTGTGTCATATCTGATAGGAATTATTCACGCGAATATAGATAATCGCTTTACTTTCATTCTTCCCGCTGAAGGCGGAAATCATCAGCGGGTAGATCCCTTTCCTGTGAATAATCATTAACTATGGGTGAGGAGACATTGACGTATGACCCTGTCGAGCGCATCCGTGATTACAAGTTTGGTCGAAGCGCGTTAAACTGACGCGCTTATCATGTTTTCAGATCGCTAAGTGAAGAAAAAGTTTCGTTTTCGCGGTTTCTTTTAATATCGCATCAATCAACATATATTTTATTTACCGATGAAAGTTAAGTCTCTCCTGATACGTCCCCGACGTGCGTCAACTTCTTTGCTACAATGGTTCGTTTCCGGAATAAAAAGATACGAGCCTCGAGAGCGTGGAAGTTACAGGACATCAGCAATATCTAGTTCGCTCTGAGAGAGAACTCCAACTGCCAGCTGTTTATCATCGAGCAATATCATCGCGTCGATGTTTACTCTGAAAGTGCGAGAGTAACCGATAAAGTTCGTCCGTTAATAATACTCTGCAGTTGGCTTCTCTCTCGAGTCCTTCTCTGCGACTTCCTTCGCCTCTGCACTCAGTATCTGGTCAAATGTGCAAGCGCCAAAGTTTCTCGGAAATAGTACTACAAAAGATTAAACGATGGAGAGACAATAAAGCCGCAATACTAACTAAACTTGTTAATCCCTTCTGTATACAACATAGAAAATATTTGTTAGTCGCAATGAAAAAATATTTGTAAAACAAATTTTTTTAAGAGCTCAGCGCCAAGTTTTTCGTAGTAAAAATACAGAGAAAGATTACTCAACAGTTTTTAATTTTCTGTTTTAAGATAGTTTAAACTAACGTTTCTATTAAAACAAACCGCGGAATAAAATAATTTCCACCGTAAGTCGCGTAAGGGCGCAAAATAGAGTCTCGGCAATAAAGTTGACGCGTTAATTGGGCGCGGAAGCTCTTAACGCGACTAGGCGCGCATTATTTAGCCGGCATCAGCCAGAGGGCTCGAGTTGTGCACGGTGCATCGCAATGCGCAGCGGTACCACAGCAGGAAACCACACTTGGAGTTTTCACCGGAGTTGCACGGTGCCATTTTCGTCCCCGTTTGCGACGTGTTGTAGTAGAAACAGACGGCGAGGTAGGACGCACGGACACACATATCGGAAGAGGGGAATGGAGTAACAAGAACCACATGTTGGCGGTGTGCGAGCGAGAAGGGAGGAAATAGCCGAGGGGGCAGAGGTGGCCGAAAAAGTTTTATCAAATGCGGTCGTTCCGCCTTCGAGGCAGCGAAACGCAATTATCTTCGTAGCATCGGTCTCGCGGCACCCTGAATTAAAGCACATCCCTCACGGCGACGGCGACGTGGTGTAACCCTAAGGCCCACCTACGAGGTCAGTGTGCCTCGGTATCCCCCCGGTCGAGTACGTGCAGAGTGTCACAGAAACGATAGGTATCAGACACTGAAGTTCCACGTACGTCTCGTAACTACCCCAAACAGGTTTCGGTTCGAACATGACTCGTACATTAAAGGCCAGTTCCTTGTCAGGGAGTTACGACGACGGCAGTGGTAGATGGCAGACGAAAAGGTCGGGGATGGAGTCGAGAGAGAGAGAGAGAGACAGAGAGAGAAAGAGGATTTTAGCAGCCGCGGAATACACGAGTCGCGCCCGAGTCGTGCGGTGGTCGCGATGGGACTTGGGATTCGATCGCGTTCGAAAGTCTAAAGCCGGAACGGGACGAGATCTCGATAGTTTCGCACTGTAGTTCGGCTTCCTGTCCAAACTCAATTCGACTTTAATAATTTTGAAACTGGTTCGTGGCACCATAGGATACGTGCTGCTTACACGATCGGTAAATCTCGACAGCGATAAAATTTGATCAAGTTTAATTTATTTACGCAAGTTTAATTTATTTGATATAATTATATTTATACACCACAACTATCGTTTTCCTACAAATTTAAATTAATATGCTCGATAAATTATTAATTAGCATTTGATAAAACTTTTCAGAATAATTGCGGCGAAGTTATCTTATTTCGATGAATTCGCATTATTGATTACGCGGTGTCAAATAAATTATTGCCTGCTTTAAATGGCGATACGATTACCGATTATATCGGAAGCGCACAACAGCGAAAGAATAACGCAGTAAACTTCAATGCATCAATCGGCAGTTTTCAGTTTAATCTAGCACGCATCCATAAAATGCAATGTGCGGAATATCATTACGGTTTGCAACGTACACGCTTATTTTCTGACAGCTTATTGAAGCACGACTTTTATTACAGATCTGGCATCGTTACTGCCGGAGTTGATTTGACGATAGAATTTTATGATAATTACTATTGAAATATTAACCGATAAATATACTCGATCACACTACATGAGTTTGAAACACGTACTTCGGAATCAAATTACATAGAATTTCCGTTGTATTGTTGGAAAAGGAAATTTTCATGTTTTGAAACCGTTTAATGAGAGTATCGTAATCTCTCCGATCAGCGTTAATCTGATATTATTTTCAGGGAATCTCTCGGCGCTCGCTTCCGCGTTGTGCTTCCGGCTTCCTTCCTTATTTATGCGAACTGATTTTATCATTGCCACTTCCTTTCTTCTAAGCGAAGGAAAAAAAAACGATCTTTGTTTCTCTAACGTTATCGCTCGGCGAAAATCATTCGCACCGCGGTATTTTAGCAGTTAGAAGAAGTTTTCTTGTGAAGAAAGACTTCGTCGAGAGATCTCTCTTCTCCTCCTATCCGACACTAACCGATTTTCCTCGTTTCCTTCCAACGATAAGTCGAGTAAAGTTTCACCGAAATAGCTCTCCTTTCTCAATATAGATTTTCTCGGTGTAAGTTACTACCTGCTTCGAAGGGAACGACAATTCCGCCCGATGTGACTGTCCCCTGTTTTATTTCGTTGTCGAATCGTCGTCGTCGTCGACATCGTCGTTGTCGTCGTCAACGTCGTCGTCGTGCCCGTTGACGCTGGCGCGAGTCAACTTCGGAAAAGTCAAGATAGCGGGATTTGCACCCGAAGCTTACGCGTGTATTATCTTGGTGCTGCAGACTACGGCTGCATTTAATCATCGCGCGGACGATTAAGCCGGGGAGAAAATCATCGGGGGCATGCTCGGAATAAAATACCGCGATTATCAGCGAAGGGTTAAGGGGTGTTTTCAAGCAACGCATAATTTTGTTTTCCCGCTTGAAATGAAATTTATGTTTGCGTAACCAAATGCCAAAAAAATAATTAAAAACAAACTATTTATCGATCTTTTACATAACGAGACGATATACCATTATGCTATTATATTATCTTCTCGTAACATATAATATTTCACTTCCTATAATACAATGTCTGTGTAAAAAGATACGAATACGTTCCGCAGATTTCATTACTATCTCTGCGATACGTTTAATGAGCTTCGTTTAATAACGGCCTCGTTTGTATTTTGTTACACGTGAAAATATTTTTAAGTTACTTCAGTATTTTCTCATGAAATTGTGAGATGAGTTTATACGTGTAACTTATATCGTTCCGTTATATCAATTTTTAAATGTTTTTACTCTCGTAAGCTTCAAAATATTTCGAAGAAGCGGGGCAGAGACACCATCCTTAATCATATGATTGCTGCACGACGTACGTATTGTAGCTTCGGTAGTAGTGCAGGAACGGTACAACCTAACGTGTACAAGGAGCACTCGCGCGCACAATGAAGCTACCGATACAAAACAGTCTCTACTCATGCATACTTTAGTAGCAGCTGCCCTACCAGCTCCAATTCCCAAGCGTGTCGATAGCACATCGGCTTAAGTACCGTTCACAATCGTAGCGCCGCGATGCCTCGAACGACCATAGAGACGTCGATCAAAGCTGACTGGCGAAGTCAAGCCGCAATATCGCCATCCTTGCGCTCGGAAGCTGCGCATTCAGATTTTTCGCACACAATAAATTTCCGAAAAGTTTGTTTTTTTTTAAATCTCACACTTGTGAGGAACTTACTGATGATAAAAAAATAATACTACCATTTACAATGTTTGAAAAAAATGAATTGTTTACAAATATTTGCTCATGCAATAAACATTTGTAAATATTATTGTAGAAATACCTAGAAGCTATCGAATAAGAATAATAGTCTTTCATCAAACTTAATTAACTCTCGATGTTCTACTTGGAAGAAATGTGCGCGTACTATATATTTTTACGCGAAAGAATTTCGACCGTCTAGAATGGCAAATATTGTCTATCACGAGTAACGACATTCCAAGATTCTTGTACAATAGTGTCTTTATCACGCCATTGATTTTAATTACTCGTAATCACTATAATTACTTTTGAGGTTAAAGCGATTCACTTTGAAATTGTGTCGTATGCTTTATTACACCGAATCGTTAATTCGCGTCTTAAGGCGCCATTTCAGAATTAGATTACTGGGTTGGCAAGGCAAAAGCAGCGCATTAAGTCGTTGGGGTATACCTCACGTTGGCGTGCGCCAATTACGTCGGAAGTATGTGCGATGAAAGTACAAGACTATAGAAATTCTCTTTTTTTTTCATATCCCTGGAATTCTTGGCGTGAATAATCGCCGTATCGGCACTCTACAGCACGTTTTCATTTAAACGCGAACGTACAAAAATTTTTTTCCCGCTGCAATATCGTGTGTTAAGCAAATGTCAAGTTATTAAAAATTCACACGAGATTTTAAAAGATAAACAATTTTCTCTCTGTAGAACGTAGTTCACATTGCTGGGAAGAAATAAAAGTTTTATTGGATATCTTAAAAGATGTAGTTTCTGCCAAGTATCATTCTCACGTTCTAAGCGTAACGTTTCACAAAGGTTCGTCGCGAGATGCGTTGCGACTTGCGCATCGACTTGAACTTACCCTACCTCCGGCATCGATTGATACCCGTCGAACAGTATTCTCGATTGTTCCAACGTAGTTGCGCCGAGCGCACCTAGCAGTAGTGGCAGCAGGGGGGTGCGGCCCCCGCAATGTCGCTCACCCTCTCTCGCGAGGAGGAGGAAATACGAAGGGGGAAGATGAAAATAGGGATGGCACTTACACGACGTCGACAACCTCGTAAAGCCGTCGGTACACAAATTCTATGCAAACGAACGCGCTCCCGCGCGCGCGCGCGGGCGCGTGAGTACGCGCCTTCTTGCTTATATTCGATCTCGGACGAGTATCGCGCGTCGAGCTATCGCGCGGATACGACCACGTATATGCATGCACCATCGGTGTATACGTTCGCGGTAATTGGCTATCGACTCTACCGGGTGCAACAACCGTACAGCGCGCAAACCAGACAGCTGGGAATGTGGGTTACGTATCGTAATCGCGCGCTATCCAATCCCATCCCGCTTCACCGCACTCCGAGTTCTGCGTTTCACCACCGGCGTTCCTCGCTCGGTTCCTCTCTCGGTTTTCGACCCTTTTTTCGGTAAGTGGTGTTCCTTTCAGCTAGTCTTCACCTCTTTTTTCCTCCCTGCCGCGGCAGCCTCGGGATCACGACTTTGATGTGGTTATGCAGATTATTCGACACGGATATTTGGCTTCTTAGCAGTTCACCCATTTGCTTTCGTTTGTTAAACTCTTTTTTTTTTTTAATACGAGAGAGAGAGAGAGAGAGCTGATTTGAACACACACATTCATACTCTCCGCGCGCAATCTCTTTTCGAGACGGGGTTTCCTTTATCCTACACTAAAGTTTTACGTTACGCTTGTATGTGAAAGAAGATGTCACGCTTCTGCCGCCTTATTTTCCGCTAGCCTCTTCTTTCGTTCATCTCATTCCTGTCACGGTTTCCTCCGTTTGTACGTTCAGAAATTATTCTGCAACGTCTTTCTCATGTCGCGTTTCCATTTGTAAAAAGTCGATCACAATAGCGAGAGGTGTACTATTCTCGTCAAGTCGATCAGTTTCAATTTTTATCTTAATACAGCTGCGAGTGGTAAAAAAAAGAAAAAATACCGGAATTTTTAATAGATTTACACGTTTGTCGTCTCACGGGCTTTCGTCAGTTATGACATTTCTTTCTAGTTTTCATTCTCACTTGCCGTTTCTTTTTACTCGTCGACTAAATCATCTCTCAGTCCTCTCCCGATTCTACCTATTTTCTAGAGATTGTAAATAAAACCCGCCGCTTTACCGTGTCGGCCATACTGCACAGACGACGCCGTTGGTCTTATGGCAACGAGACACTAATTTCTCATGCACTCCAGTCCGCCGCGCTCTGCATAATACTCGCCGCTGCAGCGGGATCTCCCTGTCTTTCTTCCTTCGTCGCTTCCTCCCTCGCCTCCGTATTCTTCCGTCTCGCGAGTATCCTAGGTAATTTAGAGGTTCGTAGGCTTCTTCCCCCGCGTTGCCTTGTTAAACGCGGGCGCTCCAGTAAATTACGAGGGCGGACCAGCGTGTTCGGATTATGCTTTCTTAAACGCTCGCACAGAAGAAGTTCGCGAGATGTCTGCGCGCGGAGAAAGGATATCGCGCGAGGGTGGTAGCGCGCGGCTATTAATTAGTTGAAATTGTAGCGTTCCCGAAAGGTTGAAAGCGGTTAATTAGTATGCTCGCTTGTTTATAACAGCCGGTTTGCGTCGCCGCCATCGAGAGATGCGAACAACTTTATATTCCACTCTAACGCGGTTGATTTTCTTACAATGCAGCCTGCGATCCCAACGGTCTCCCTGGAGATTTTGCTGCATATTCATTGCACGTACATCGCGGTGAACGTACGCGCTTTACGTAACGCTGTTTCGCGGAGCGACAGCCGCGGCAGGTAATAAATGTTACGTCGCCTTAGTTACTGGTATTTGCTCCCGAATCAAGGGAGTAACCGTAATATCCCTCGTAATCAGTGATTTTGTACTATTTCGCAGCGCAGCTATAACCGTAAAAACCGCATCCGCAGCCGTAACGCAATGACAATCAAATAATTTTATAACTATTTTATTACTATATGGTGCACGCCTTGTATCTAACAATAAGACTTAATAACGTACATAAAATTATAAAATATCATATCTCTTACCGTGCACGAAACTATACGGTAAAATGTTTATAAGAATAAAAGTTGACATGTTTTCAAATTCAGTTTACTCAACACGCGGCTAACTCTAGATGAGTTCATTTATTTTCATTCTACAAAGATTAAGGCGACGATACACGCATGTGCAAACTCCATAAACGCATCATTCTCGTAATACGCTTCCAGCTTCTAGGTGTGCTTTGCGTGTGCGGGCAATATGTACATGTGGGTATGTATATATAGGTATATATGCATATATTGTATATAACGTCGCATTGGTGCACCTGCGCGTGGTGGCTGGACTTGTGGAATTAACTGCGATCCTTAATTATCTCATGGCCGGAAACCGGAAAGCGCTACGCGAATGACACTTTTAACTCTCCGTAATTTCCCCCCAACTCTCGACTATTATAATGGCTTTGCCGGATATGAAATAATCTCGCAAATAGATCCCTTCCCACGTTCCGTGAGGATTCATTGAATCGTAATGAGAGTTTGTGAAAATCAAGCAAACTGTTCCTCTATGCTATTATAATACATCTCGGTTTGTCCACTGCTTAGAAAGTGTAAAAGTTTTCGATTCATCATACATGATAGAGATATAATATATGTATATATTATAAACATATGAAGAGAACTAATATCTATGTATTACATTTATAAAACCAATACTTTGAGCGTGTTTATTGCAATAATAAAATTAATATTAACAATAGAATTACAAATGTATGTTATTTCCATTCGCGATGAATAAATATAATAATTTGAAAATGATATTAACAATCAAATATTCGCGTTTTTAATTTGATTTTTTAATTTTAATATTCACAAAATAGAAGTAACTGTCCTTTAAAATATTACTGAATAAAGTTAGGATTTAACAGTTAGGATTTAACATTTCTGTCAACTACAAGAATTAATTTAGATTTAATTTAATAATTATCTATACAATTTTCTGGTTTAATCCTAATCGATCCTGTCGCGTTTGACGTAGCCCTATAAATGTCTTCGTAATATATTGAAGCTCACTTAATTGTTGAGAGTGAGGGAGAGAGCGAGAAACGACAGCTACGTGTTCGTTAATTAATCGCTGTCACGCCGCAAAGTGCTTCCGATTCAGCGTGATATTACACATAACACGGGGCTCAAAAGATATGTAGCGATGACGTAGGCGTCGACGTTGTCGGTGATTGTGACTCAAAGCGCAAACACACGGGAGAAGGCTTGGTGGTACAGGGACGAAGATACGAGGGTGCGGGGGTTCTCTCTCGGTAGAACCGGGGAATATTAATCGCAGCCACTGTTAGCTCCTTCCACTCCACCCACCCTCTCGCCACTCCCGACCATCTCGCCGGCGAGGTCCTTCAGCTCCCTCTTGGCCTAACGGGACCCTCCTCCATGTAGCGCATCAAGCCAAGAGACGGCTACTAATGAGGCCAAAAACATCAGAGTCCAGAGTTACGACCGTTCCAAAAACGTTACCGGTGTGATTTAGGGGATGATAATGGAGCGCGGACTTTACCCTCGACAGAGAATATCGCGCGACGTTGCCGTTACCACTCGCTCTTTATTGTCGCGATCAGTTTTACGTTTTAACTCGCGATTGGACAAGCGAGATATATAGAGGATTGGCAATTTTTACGTGAACGTATCGATCTCTTACCAGCGACAGGATATTTCATCTGTTTAAAATGTTAGATTAATTTGCTGGTCTCGACGCAGCTGTGACAATGTACATTTCCTGTTAATAAACACGTTGCACGAAAGATTATATCACAAGTTCCTTTTTATAGCAATTTTCCGATTATTAAATGCAAAATACTTTTTAAAACAGTACTTTTTTAGAGCTGTTTTAGAAAGACATCATTTAGATATCAATTTCTATCTACGTCCAAATATGATTAAATTACACCAATTCAGAAATCTCTGTAGTGTCGTGCGTCACATGGAGAAGTAATGTAATGATGAAATAATGAAATAAGATCAAGTAAAGGAAGAGACCAATTTTTCCAATTGAGATTGGACGCTTTGACATCGGAAATTTAACCGAAAGGATTGTACCGAGCTTTCGCGGAGAGAACTTCCATTTGAGCCGGAGAATGCCGTCGTTTTTCTCAGCTTATTGTAGAAATGTTCAGGATAGTACCATTTGATTTCATTGTTCATGATGCTCCTTCCGTGAACACAAGTATCTGCGCCGAGCACTCGAGTTCCCTCTTATAATTATCATCGTTAAACCGCTCTGCGGCCTCGTAAAAGTGGTTTTAAATGGACGGACAAATAATTCGAAGCCAACAGTTTTGTTCGTCGACGCGGCGTTATCTAACAATTGTAAGAGTTTTTGACGTCCCACGTGAACGCGGGCGTTTATATCGCCGCGCCGGCGATGTTACTCATTCGTGGTGGTTTCCCCTTTTGATATGCACTTTTTGCTCGCAATAAAAGCCACCGGCTTTCGAGGCAATAAGAAACTGGCGTATCGCCGGTCCGCGGAAAACACACCGGTAACACATCGCCCCGCAGGAAATTCGCGCAACCATTACTTATATCCCAACGTTAGTCAGCCGCAGATGCAAAAGCATTTTTCTCCGCGCCTTGCGAGTGACTATGATGCAGTATAATAATATTCCGCCGACTTTTTTTCTCGCTCCGCACCACTGTATTCGTCGGCAATAAATGTTAAGGTTTCTTCGCGCTTGGCACCATCCGTCGGCAACAGTCGTATTTCGCTTGCGCCTTTTTGCAGAGCATAATTAATCTTAACTCGCAGTTGACATAAGACTCAGAGATTTTGTACACAATTGTCTCCGTAAATGGATACATCGTATCCGTGTATTTCACACGCGGCATCAAGTTAATATAAATACAAAGAGAATACTAACGATAGAAAATACCGCTCTTGCTGAGTTAGCAATATGCAGAAATGTGCCGGTATAAGCGTATGAAAGTAGCGAGTGTGGTCACATTATTTGCTATATTATTCTTTTATATATTTGATACAGAAATTTAATCTAGATATTTAATCTAGGAATATTGAATTTATTTTATTTTGTAATTACGCACTTGAATCTCTTAGGGATCTTGTAATTTTCTCTTTCGTGTTAAATTGTACACGATATACCCACATGCATTTGAAAACAAATTGTATCTCCATAGTGGCAAAGAGGGTCCGCGTTAAAACAGGGGCGCAGTCAGGAAGTGCCCTTAACGACGCACATGGCACATCACTTGACCGAGCATTGCGACGCAACAAAGGGAAGAGAGAGAGGGCGGAGAGGAGAGGGAATGAGAGAGTCGGCTGTACAATGTTGCCTTCAACAACGGCGTTAGTGCAGTGATATTTGGCACGTATCTCGAACATGTTCGTCGACGCCGGCAAACATGTTCAGGTCCGCTGATTCGCGTGCGTTTCGTTGGTGCGAGAACACCACTCGCGATTAGGATTTCACTTCAAATGACATGGCCGCCGAATTACCCGAGTAAGGTGCCAAAGCACGCCTCGCGTAACTTAGCTGAGGATTTAACGACGAGAAAGGGAAGGGACTTCACGCTCGGATGAAATGAGTCTTTCCGAGTCTCTCACTGAGCACGGAATAGAATAATCTACGCTCTTCGGGGACAAGAACGGTGGTAATTCTTCCTAATACCGTTGAGCAAGATCCCTGCAAAGAAACGTATTTCCTGACGTCGCGAGCAAGTGAGAGGTAACTCCGGAGTTATGTCGTTCTTACATTAGCCGGGAACCTTACGGAGCATCAGTATTACTCTCGAGCTACTTTTCCAACGCGAATTGCAACTCCTTCTGTTACTTCTTACGATAAAAAATAAGATTGCGTTGAATGCGGAGATGTTTATTATTTTATGCTTTTGAATAATAATAATATTGCTGCGGCAATTTCGATATTCTGCTTCTCGAATTTAATTATAAACGTCTGCGAGAAATACATACTAAGAATTTTATCTGATTACCTATATGTACATTAAATAATAATTGTTCTTGAAATTATCCCGCGCAACGTTTATGAAGGATGTCAATTATTTCGCCAAGTAAGCATCGTAAATGTTTTCGAGGCAAAGCTAGTTGCGATTAACGACTTTTACTCGAGAATAATACCACTCACACTAGGAGCGGAATTTTTTGTTTCAATTAGCACGCGACGCAGAAACTGCATAAACCATGGTGTTTGTAATGACTGGTATAAATTTAGCGGTACACGGTCCCGTGTGTATATTATGCGAAAATTTGGTATAACGACCGTGGATCGCAACCCGTTTAGCCGTGATTTACGGACTCTCCTAAGGAAGTCAAGCAAAACATCGTGGACCGCAATGGCTGCGGTCGTTAGTCCGCGGCAAAGCGGCGATCCCTTATGCGACAACAGAAATACCGATTTAGGCCAGCAACGTCGCTGATAAGTAAAATCGCACGCATTATACGCTGCTATCGTGAAATTACATACGTAGATTTCGTCAATATTGAGATCAGTAATGTGAAGCACGCAATGGGAATTCGAAAGCGGAATTATTCCGAATCGCTTTCGATATCAAAGATAGCTCTGCTCCATAAAGCAATGCTAGGTACGTTAATTAGTACTGTTTGTCAATCATCATTCGTTAGCATATTCTCATCCCAATAATTGCCGCGCGTTAACTAGAACACGTAAATGGGCTAGCGATCAATAATTAAGGAAGACGACGAGCATCGTCGCAGATAAATAACATAAAAAAAATACGTCGGCTACGTAGAATGTGTTGGAAAAATTCACGGCTTGAGAAATGGATAAAACACAATTCAATTATTTATCCAAAAAATATCTAGAAGATCAAATTGATCACTCCAATAAAAATCTGTCATTTCTGAATAAAATTGATTACTGTGGGCAACTGTACCTCTTATTTCTCTACACAAGTAGGTCAATAATGCATCAACAACGATAGTCAAAATCGAGGAAATTGAAGAGATTCGACGTAATAATTGATAAGCGTTGTCTCGAAAGTGCATGTATGAGCAGGTAAAGGATGCAAAAGTGCCGAAAAAACGACCCTTCTCGGAAACTTTCGAGAGATTTACGAGGCGGTTCAGATGGGATGTCTCGGGCCGTAGCTGACAACTTTATTCTATCGGCAGTAGACTTGCCAGACCCCCCATTTCCTTCCATAGACACGAGGAACCTACACATTTTCCGCCCTCGAGCCGCCTCGAGTCACCATCCTATCCCCCTCGACCTCGTCACAGTCGCCAATTTCTCTGCGTCGTCTTGGTCATATAAGCGTATAAGCGCATCCACGGTCCGTTGAGTTGCTCGTTATCGATTACATATGTACGCGCAACGGGTTCAACAGGAAAGAGCTCTCTTCATTGATCCAACGTTCTTCTTTTCTATTTTTACTTGATGTATTCAGAAAAAATAAATCATTGTTTATTGGACAGACAGTCATTAAAGATTCTTGATAATTAGCAAAAACTCGCTTGTAAAAAATATCGTTATCCAATATCCTTTGTTTAATTGTGTTTCTCCATTTTTATTGTATGTTGGTTTTTGTTTTAAATCGTACTTGGCGACACAAACAATACATTTGCATTTTCTACCCTTCTTTTGCTCTTTCTTTCTGGTATTGTTTTCTCGCGTCGAAATACGGACAAGAAGCCGCAGAATAACGTCCATCCGCCCACATAAATTCAATATTTGTGCGGTATCCCCGCCGAAGAACTCGTAAACGGCGACTGCTAATTTTACGAGTCGTACGCCCTTATCTGAGCGAAAAAGAAGGCGCAGAGGAGAGGTAAGAGAACGGAATGCCAATGGTAACGAGCCGAATAATCAGCGGCTAACGAAGAGAGGTCGTTCGTCGTGCAGCGCGCAAGGGAAGAAAAGACGGAGCGGGGGCGTGAAGAAATAAAGCACCGTAAGCACTCCGACTTAACGCCAGCAAATTCCATTTTGCACGTTCTACCGACGCTGGCAGAGCGCGGCAAAGAAAGTCGGGGCGCGGAACAAAGGGAATGAGGGATGAAACAGTGGACTGAGCGTGATTACTTAGGCAGACGCGCGAGAGAAGCGTCGCCTCGGTATTACACGACTTACGGGATTCTTCAGTGATGATCTCAAAAGTGGCTTCGGAAATAATCATGGTATATTCTAAAATTACGCGACTTCTTCTCGTGATTCAACTTGTATTGTTTTTATTATAAAAGAACATTCGAGTATTAAAAAAAATTGTTTTTATAAGAATGACCATAATATGCATTTAATCCTAAGAATCTTTTTTTATTCTCAACTTGAACAGTAATTTATACAATTTTCATAAACAAAATGCATAAACGCAATAATCACATTGTACGTATCATTAAGAATCTATTAAAAATTCCAAATATCAAAAACAACGTTAAAAATAAACTGTTCTTTCCTTCGATATCATTATTGTGTTTACTTCTCAAGTTATTGAAATGCGAACTTCACGTGTGAACTAGCGTGAAATGAACGGCACGAAGAACGAGCGAATCAATCGGCGCTGATTTACGAGAAGGCCGTTACCGTCGTGAGATAAATTACGTTAGTAAACGGGCATGATGGCGATAAATTTGATATTGGTGACGGATCGACTATCCGCACGTGATGCAAAAAAAAACGTAACGTGTATCGATAATCCACGAGCAATCCCGAGCTTCCGTTCGTGACGATCTCGATGATGTAGAGCTTGACTCTTGAGATTACAAGGCGCATTATAGCGGAGCTCCGTGCGGTCGCAGGTGCTTCCACGTGATATTACAACGTTGACAATTCCACGAGATGCACAGGAGTGCGTGCGAACGTGCCACGCGACGTGCGGTAAACCATCAGGAGGATCATCGAAGGGTGATTGAGCTATTTGCACAGCAGAGGAGTAACATTACATTTTGCTGCTGCACGTAATTGGCAGTGTACAACTTTATTCTGCTTTGCATTGCAAATTTTGTTCGACAATAATTCAAAATACGGTTTCCGTGTTCTGGTTTGCAATGCCATAAGAACGGCTCAAATAATGGCATGTCCAACAGTAATCAACTGTTCGTAATTTGTGCTTGTCGTATCTATCCCGTGTCCAGCGAAATGACGATCGCGTATGTCACATATGTCAACGTTCGAAGTTCATCGCTTGTATAGTCGAGTATCGGAAATGTTGAACGAGCAATCAGACGATCCTCATATCATGTTGATTAGTGCGCGTATTTTTTCGATATCCCTGAATGAGTATCCATCATGAAGCTCAAGTGGTTCAGACCATACAGCTACGACCAAATATGATTGCCTCCAGCGCAACTACGGCATCCATATATAATGTAAAATAATATAAGCTTATTTATAATAAATTCCTATATTTATAAATTATTATAGTTACATGATTATGTCTTTATTTCCGATAAATAATTCAATTTACGATTTTTATGGTTCTCATATTTTAAAATATAAATATTGAATATAGAAAAATGCACATAAAAAGAGAGATTTTTTTCCCATGAATATTTTCAAAATCCTGGATTTATCGCACGATTATCATATACAATAAAAAATTAATTCATCACGTAATACGTTTAAATTGTCGGTTTCTATTGAATATATTAGTCAAATGACCATAGAAGCAATGGAAATAGCGCATAATTTCATGTGCTCTGAAATTAAATTTTCATTTGCTTATGTATCATAGATATAATACAGATATTTAATTTACTGTGAACATGTACTTCAATATTCCAACTTTTCCAATGTGTATGATTATCACAAAATCGTTATATCTTCTGCAGCTTCTTGAATAATTGAATATAAATCGATAAAGAGTGGAATCAATTTAACTTTTAATGATACAATTGGCGCTCGTCAAAACAACGATTACATTTTTCCCAGATATAATCATATGTTGTAAATTTAAACGTTAAACTATGTGGACACAAATGATCCAACAGAAAATGCCTCGAATATTGCAATCAATTTTTCGAACTTTATAAGAGATTCATCGATATAAATAATACATTTTGAAAGATATCTTTCTATTTCGTTTTTTCTCATATTTTGTAATATAAAAAGTTACCGACAATTTTGAATTTTTATATGCTACATACTTTAAAATAAAACAATTACAAACAAAATATTGTTTGCAATAATGCGAAATAAAATCTTTCTACACTATATCAGATTTCCAAAATATAATTCGATACGATCAAAATATGGTTTAATATTTTAGTAAACAATTCAGAATCATATAAATTATTAAAAGGCATAAATAAAAATACAATACATTTTAAAATATTATTTTAAGCGACTGCAAATTTCTTATATTACACGATGTGTACGAAATTTTTGCAGATTTTTTAACTTTAATTTTTAAATAATAATTATTATAAAAGTAGCATCGAGAAAAAAAGGAGAAAGAGAGAAACGAGAGCTTTTTGGTAAGATTCTTATTATGTGGTTACACCATGAAAATCGTAAAATTGCATCCAAGTGATCTTCAAGAAGCGAACGCAATCTTATCCGCAATACAATCTCCGAATAAGATCGATCTCGAGATTTGGTCGCGTACGTGCACTGCAAATCTGTGACGTCCGAAAATTTAGTCACTAATTTAGAATCCAGTCAATTATTCACAACTACGCTTAGAATTGCAATTTCCTAAAATTTGCGTCGCGTTATTATTCATGTTATACAGTGAATAAAAATCCATAACTATATTTACAATAGGATAAATGTAGCTGTGAAAGGAAAATTAGCTTTTAATAGAACCACTGTGTTTCATGAACAAGATTAATTCGAGCTACCGAAAATCATCCAATATAAATGATGTCGTTCATACAACATTAAGCACGTTCGAAAAAGGTGTATTGTCTTAATCAATGGTTCGAATCGATTTAGAATTTCTTCGAAAGACAGAGCCGTCGCTATCGTCCCATAATCACTCCGCGCGAACTTCGTGCGGGCCAATTGTTTGAAATTAATTTCCGAGCCCATACGTTCTATATATCTGCAGATTAATATGCTTAAGTTCCAAGTTGCCTACCCAGTCCGAGGTACAAATCTATGCCGCGATCGTACGTGCGTGATTAGTATGGGACCTATTTCCCTGAATGGTATATTTGAATATACCATATATAAATAATATTTGAATATATAAAAAATTGTATGTACACTTAAAGTATATATACATAATATTTATAAATTGACAGTATTTCAAAGTAAATGTGAGATCCAGAAAGAATATTTCATATCACATATAAAGCATACAAAATCTTTTTAAAAATTATATGATAATATATACATTTATTCTATATAAATGTATATCGCGTGTCGAAAAAATAGAGAATAAAATAATAACGAGGAAACAAGTGAAAGAAACGAGGAGAAATTCCATTTTCTTGCGAAATAAGAGAATCGAATAATCAGTACGGGCATTCAAGAAACAGATTTATGAAGTGGTAGCCCAGAATGCGAATTTTTACAAAATTGATATGGCATTTGATTGCCCATATGTGGATTGTCTATACAATTTATAAAAAAAACAAAAGGAGTTCTCAATATGAAACTTGTTCAATTTTTATTTTATTTTTAATTTTTTATAAGAATGACAAAAAAGGATTATTTATAGACGAAATGTTGAACAATCAAATGCCGTATCAATTTTGTAAAATTTGCATTTTAGGGAGCCAACTTCACAGACCATCGGAACAGCGAATGAAAGAAGAGATAAAAAGTAAAATAAAAAAAAATAATATAAAATGTTCGTTGAAACTACATCGAGTGCGAGCAGTCGGAACCATAAAAGGATGTAAAAAGGATGACTAAAAAAGAGTAAAAACCGTAAGAAAAACACGATCGTGGCGATGAAGATCGGCAAAGAAGGCAGAGAGCGGTTGCACAGAAAGTAGAAGAGCGAGTAAGATCGATGAAATTCATTGCGATAAAGCAGCGAGCAATGGAACACAGATGAAGACGGAAAGAACTCCCGTCTCTCGTGATAACGAGCACGAGAAGGTACGGATTCGCAGCTGTATTACTTTACAAGAACAAATAGTCAGAATACATATCACGTTCAAAGAGCACTGCTGAGATAGGATATATTCCGATCTTTCGCGACAGATATGACCGATCCCTCTGGATTTGTAACTCTGTCTTTCGCCAGTCAACTTTGATGTTTCGATATAGGACGATGCTATCTTGGAATTTACATAAGGCATACAAATTTTACACATCATTTATACTTGTTTCAAGTATAATAGTAACTCTAATAGTTAAGTTCTTTTATTATAAACAGAAAAATAACCGAATAATTAAATAAAACGAACGAGAAAAGTCAATACACATCACTACTGTTTAGATATACATATATATTAAACTATAATGTAATGTAATTGACAATAAAATTTTAACATTTAATTATTGCCATTTATAATAACGATCAAAGGCAGCCAATATTAAATTATTTTACATGTCTTATACATTGTATAACATTGTAATCATGTATGATACGCCTCAGGGGTTATTAATATATCAACAGACGAAAACTACTGAACGGGATATTCACATATAACAAAGGAAAGTACTTTTTCTTAAACGTTTTGTAAAGAGTAAAATTGATGTGCTAAATTTATAAAGCGGTAATCGATTGTGACGATAAAAGTCATATATATGAGAATTAAGAACAAAGGAGCGCGTATCGGTCGTGCAATAAAAAAAAATTTTTTTTCATATTCGCTGATAAAATTTCAAAAACATAAAATTGTTATATAATTCTAAAGTTAAAAGGAAAAATATTATTAGTTTATCATTTAAGCTTAACATTTTAATCAGAAACAGAATTATCGGAACGAACATGAGATAATTTAATACACTATTCTGTTATGAGCGGTTTGACTATTGTAACGAAATGTTCCATATGTATAGATCCTATAGGAAAACGTAAAGATTTATATTATCCAATTTTTTTAATTTCATGGAATTTTTCATTATGTAGGAATTTATTATGTTAACAGTATCCATGCTATCGTAAATTCAAATAAATATTAGCAACTCAGTAGTTATACAACTCTCTCACACAATCAATTAAACTCGAACCCCTTCCTAGATACCTTCGTGAGCGACTCACCACAATACGAACATTTATCTCGCGTACCAAGGAACACGGAGCTAGCATCGCAATTCGAAAAACATCGACGTATATGCGCGCTCACGCCGACACAATGGACTCATCTTGCACCGCCAACCTTTGCCTTTTGTTCCGCGACTGGTACTTGCATTTCAAAAAGCGGCAGCTTCTACCGCGAACAGCGGCAGAAGAGATGGAACGTCCGGGAACCGGGAAAGGGGTTGCAGGGGAACGAGGTAGAGAAAGAGAGAGAGAGAGAGAGAGAGAGAGAGAAGGGCGGAATGCGCGCCACGCGGCAGTGCCACGCTCGGGGGTAGTTTCGTTGTTTGCAGACCCAGCGCAAAAGGGGGAACAGGAGAAGACCAGAACCGTGGGTATGGTGAGTTGGTGAACACGGAGGGTACGGAGAGAGGGAAAGCGGTGGCGGCGCCTCTGCCGCCGAGGGGAAAGGCAACAGAGAGCGCTTGGGCTTTGGAGTGGAGTTCGATCCCCCGGTTGAGGTTTTGTTCCGCCATTGTGATAACTCAAACAATGCAGGCTTGACTGGCACTGTACATGAAGGGATGAAGGCGCGCGCGGAGAGACGCCGGAGAGTAGCGGAGCTCCGTTACTCCACGGCGACGGTCTTCCTCCCGCCGATCTCTTTCGTAACGTCGAAACAGGCGTCTCGTGCGTCCCACTCGGCACTCTCGCTTTATGTACCGGGCTCTTCGCGGTACCACCGATTCCTTCCGTCTCCTTTCATCTCTCGCTATTTCATACAAATACGGCAACGCGACATCGTACACGGGCCCGTTCACCGAAAGCATGCCTACTATGCTTTTTCAAGTACTCTGTGCGACAACTGTCTATGCACGTTCTCCAACGAGAAGCGTCATTATTGAGCAAGACTGGTTTATCAATGAGAGAATCGTCCGATATAGAACATATCTTCCTAAGAAATAGAAATTCACAATTTATCACGATTGACTTTCCTTGTCGGCTACTTCGAGACGTACTAAAAGTGGATCCGTTGCTGTAAAAATATGAATACGAGAATAGAAGGATTTGATTAATATTAAGCGACATGGGAGATTGAAAGAGTCTTCGCCTCAATATGTTAATAGTACTGGCTTCATGAGAAGGTCAACCGTGAAACCTCACGAACTATAATACAGCATAGCCCAATAATAAAAATAACTCGTGTCCCTAAATTGCCAGGCATACGAGAACAGGTGAGTCAGACACCTTATCGCGGAGAAAAGACCACGAGGTCAAACATATTACTGAATTAGCACGTTAAATTAACACCGCGAATACTAACGTTATTAATCAAGTTTGACGTAATCCCTTCTCATCCTGTGCATGAAATTAAATGGTATGTATCTCCTAAAATGCATAACGAAATCCTTCAACTCTACAGTGAGTAGCTTTATCATGTAGTTTTGAATTACATGTTCTGTATTGTATGCGAATCACACCTGTGATATTTGACAGCGTGTATTCTACAGTTACGTAGTATCAGTATGAATCAGATATTCCAAGTCGGTACGTTTGTATTCTAAAGCAATGCGATTCAATCCCCCCGCTTTATACGTACGTCGCATCAAATGTTAATGAATAAACCAACAACTTTATCACATACAGTTTCAAAGTATAATATTCCGAAATATGAGAGCCAGTCCAAACATGCATATAATGAGAATAAAAGTGCGTAAGCGTTTGTGTTTCTGTTATTATGTAGGCAATTTATCGCGTAAACGTGAAATTTTTTGAATTATTTATCCTTATGCATACGCGACTCAAAATTATAATGCTCTTCCGTTTTATTGCGAAGTCGGGCGTCGCACTGATTTAGATTTATGATGGCGCGGATTTTTTTTCCTCGTAGCGCGATAATGTCCCCTCGTTATCGACGTTCGACGACGATAATTAATGCACTGAAAAGCGAATGACGTTACGAACGGTCTAAACCTTCGCGAACACGGGCGGGGGCTCGCAACAACGCGTAACTCGCGACTGTTGCATATTCATAAATAGACAATAACGACAGTCGGAGGCTTCCGACGGAGATCTAGTTTGTAGGTTTCCCATGTTTGTTAACTCCTCTCTACCGTTTATGTGCCAATAATCTGTACGTTTTACCCCGCGCAGCACCAAACGTCAATTAACGCGGTTAGTACACAATGTCGTCGCGGTAGAGAACTATTACGAATTCGAGCATATGTATGTTAGCTATGTTCATTCTATTTTTTCGCGTAGCCTGAGACACTCGAAAACTACGAAGAAAACAGAGAATGTTTTCGGATGACTGACTGCGATATTCAATAGAATAAATACTAAGAAAATCTTATTATAAAATATAATCGAGATAAATCATGGCAATTATTAGCGATTCGAGAAATCACAATATTACGTATCATATTATAAGATAATTTTTAAACGCATATAAGATATAATATTCTTTTCAAAAACATGATTCTTCATACTAATTTATATTAATTTTCACCTGGAATCAGTTCTGGAATTAATTAATTGGAGTGCGATATATTTGAATAAATGCATTAAAAATATATCCTATCATTTCACATCGTATAATAATTATAATCTCTATCATAGTAGTTACATGTACTTTTATCATGACATTTTTCTTTCTATTTTAATGTTCTTAAGAAATTATTATCATCCAGAATAATTAGACTATTTCAACCTTCAATTATTACTTCCATGAAAATTTACTGTTATGCATCGAACTTGATCCGATTCGCGCACGGCGGCGATGGCGGCGAAATTGCCAAGATTAAATGTCAGTCGCAGCTCGGCCAAAAGCCAATTCCGCTTTTGCCGAACCCTCTTTGCGCGAAGTACGAGCGGCCTATACTCTCTTGCCGTCTTCCGAGCCCGCGGCGATCTCTAGACTAATCACGAGGTGAATCGCACGAGGGACCGGGGGAGCAACTTGACGAGAGAGAGAGAGAGAGAAAGTCGAAATTAGAGCCGTTGCTGTATCAAATCTAAGCTCCATGTACATCTACCCTATCATTTTCAGACGAACGTTACAGGATGTGCGAGCTTCATAGGCACGCACGGAACGAACGCGCTAGACCTCTCTTCGCGACGTCACTCTCGTGCTGGTACTCTGTCATTAACATTCCCTTCGTACCTTCTCGTACTTCCTTCTCATCTCTCTTCCGTTCGTTTATATTTTCCTGTTTCCGGCCTGCACCATCCATCCATCGCTTCTTCTGGACTTTAGCTCGTTAATCTTAGCCCCTTATCCTTACCTCTTTCTCTCTCTTTCCCTCTCACTCTTTCTCTCCCTCTCTCTCTCTCTTTCTTGCTCGTTCTATCACGTTATCTTCCTTCTCATCGACTTTAGTCTGTGTGACCCACTTTCGTACTTCCCGCGTTCCTTCCGCTTCTTTAATGCCTTCCTATACAAGTATTTTCCTCTTATTTATGAAACATCTGTTTTACAGCTGTTATTTTGTTTGCATCAATAAATACCAAAATTTTATCGGTTCCAGCCTATAACTATTGCGACAAATATAAATTAATATTTGACAATTTGATAAAAATAACCTTTTGTGAATTTCATTAAAAACAATCGAATCTTTTATACGGCAACGCTTGAATCTATTTTTCTATCCAATTTCTTAAAATTCAATATTATCTATAGTAGGAAAGTAAGGATGGTAAGAAAATTGACAAAACTATCGAATATGCCGGTAGCAAGAAAGTTAATTATAAAAAACATGAAAAACCTATTATCTCTGACGTACTCTTCAATTTCTTCGTAAACGTCCCTTGTTTCCGCGTTGCATTCTCCGTATCGTATTATTTTATTCGTTCGCTTTGGGAGCAGCTTATCCCCGAGCGATAAGCCTCGCTCCGTCTCACTCTCTCCGGTCGCCCTTATTTCTCGGTTGGGTTCCTGCCTACCTCTAGACGCGCGCGCTCGTTGCCGACGCTATTTCGTGCAACGCTCACTGCCGCAAAAACCGAGTCACCCACCCGCCGCCGCGACTGCTGCCTCTTATCCGCCTTGTCCCAACATCGCGGCCGTTTATCGTAACTTCACGCTCCGTGAATGTACGTCACGGCCGCTTCGGGCTCGTTTTGTCGACGACGAAGCCTGTCCCGAAACGTCGAGATCCACGCGAGACTTCGCCGCGCCGCTTCGGTCTTATCACAAATTTTCGAGACTATACAGCATTATAATCGTGTGCGATTAAGTTCGGAGATTAAAGCGATCGATTGGCCATGTATCCTACTTGTGATCGCGTTAGAAAGAAAAATTGGACTGCCCTGAATAACCATCGTGCGCGATAAGCTATCTCTTTGCTACTTATTAATTATAGAAGCGATTAATAAATTATGTATCTAGATAATGGCGTATAATTTTTTTTTTAATATCTTCGTATCTTATCTTGTATCTGAATATATATATAAATTACACTACCAAATAGTACACTAAACAATAACACTGAATATATTTTCCAAGAAATCTGAACAAATATCCATGAAAATAGAAAAAAATGATAAATAACGAGGAACGGGAAGAAAAAAGGAAAAAAATGATGTCCTTAAATCCTTCGATGTATCCCCCTAGGCAATCCGACAAACGCGACCGGCGAAACAGGTGCACGCTGAAAAATTCACGGACCGTTAAAGGTAGGGATGGAGAAAATAGTAACCTGGGAGAAGGCTGAAGTGGCATCGGACGGTACGAAAGAAAAGCAAAAGCGAAATGCGAACGATGGGGTACGGGAAAAAGAGATTTCACGGTATTGGGGCACCTGCCGAAAAACGAACGAGGTGAGGATCGAGGGCGTTTGAAAAATATCCATCTTTCATTCGTCTACATACATGAACGTGTCATTTTTGATATTACTTTTCCCCCGATTATCGATCGTTTCCGTCCGCTTGGTGTTTCGCGCGAAATCGGGTTGCATAAACGCGCCCGATGCAACAATACATCCGTTTTTAGAGACGAGTAAATTCGAGTATATGTATACGTGGGTAATATGCAAGTGCGAGCAAACCTATCATTACTTTTATCATCGCGTGCGATCATAAAGATGGATTATGTAAATTACATATAGAAATCCAGTAAATATCTAATATCTTCCGAAATTATCGAAAAAAGCTGGTGTTTATTCACTTCGTTCAAACATTCTCTCTCTCTCCCCCTCCCCCCCTCTGTGCAGCTTTTTTGTGACAGAGAGAACGAACATTCCATCGCAAATATTCAACGGTATTTACGCTCGGACAAGCAAAAATCTGTTTTTTATAGCACTTCATTGTGGCGCGACTAACGCGCAGAAAATTTCTATGAGTATTCGCAGACAGCCATCGTCCGGCACGCAACAAAGGAATAAAATGCAGGGCTCGAATGATGGAGAACGCGATATAAACCAATTGCATCCTCATCGCAAAAGTTTAACATGGAGCACGGATAATGAAATTAACGCGCACGTACAGGCACATGGCTTCGGCTCGTTCGCTAATCATTTGGTAAAATCGTGCAAATGGAATAATAACATTATACTCGAGCGAAGTTTAGCGTGAGAATTTGTATGCAACTTTTTATGCACGAATTATCACATTGGAAATAATTTACTATAATCAATCGATGTAAACTGATACATCGATGTATTTTTTCGACTGATGAAAACTGATCCTCCTTGAAATTTATTTGTAAATATAACTTATTTTACTTGATTCCGAGAATAGTTGAACTATTTAGACCTTTAAATTGATTGAAACGTGCATTTAACGTAGTAACTTTATTCGATCGATTAATTGATCTATTCAGTGCAAAGATTATTCGCTTAATCTAGCTTAAAAGAGCTGTCCGCGGTGTAGCTAAAAAATATGCTACGTTAAACATGCGGAAAATCTCAATGACGTGCGGAAAATAATTAACTTTTATTAGCTCTTTTTCCATGAAAAATTTCGCACTATCTGTTTACTGCTTGCGCATTTTACGGAATATCAAATATCCACGTATATCGCATTACTTTTGATTGACATAGAAATATTTCTACATTTTATTACAGTGTCATATCAATGCATTCCTTTCGATAATACGGACGAAACTATCTGAAGCCGACCCCCGCTAACGAAGGCAAAACGTCATGGTCAAGGCAGGTCTATCGCGTATGATAATTGGGCCGATTGCGTCTGACGTTCGGACCCTCCTTCAGTCGCCAAGGCGATCACGGGCAGGGCACCATAGCGACGAGGTGATATATCATGAGATGATCGATATGTCCCGTGGGCAGAATACGCCTTGTGGTGAGAGACGTCAACACAACCGATTGCAGTTCTCTGAATAGAGCACATGCGGCGCTCTCTCTCTCTCTCTCTCTCTCACTCTCTTTCCCCTATTTTCCTACCCTTCCCTATTCTCTCTTTCTCTCTCTCGGCATTCAGTCGAGATATGATGAATCGGCCTAATTTCGCGGACGGAAGGTCACGTAAGCTCGGTAAATCTTAACCAACGCTATCGTGCCACGGAGTAACGCCATCGGAACGCGGCGTCGGTAGTGCTATGGCGCCATTTCAGAGGACCATTTCGAAGGGACGTAACGCCCGCTGCGTGGCAGGCAAATCCCAGGCAGAACCTAGATGTGGCCCGTGCAGGAAGCTATTCCTAAATCATATCACCGCGTTCGCAACACATGCTAGAGATTCCCGAAACTATTTGCGGTGTACTGAGAGCGTGCGTGCGAGCGCAACGTATGGTACGTACACGTACGCACGTCGCTCGCGTTCACCTACATCTCTCTCTCTCTCTCTCTCTCTCTCTCTCTTTCGGAATGCTATGGCATGGTTCGTTCCCTCCATCGAGAGCCGCAGTCCCTCCCGCAAACGCTATCGTCCGCGCCGCGAATCCCTCCGGCGAAGCGGCGTATAACGTTGCCATCCTGCGCACCATTGGGACGCTGAACGAGCCTCTCCACCATCCATAATCACCCTCAACGTCCTGTCGATGAGATTAATGTCGCACCCGCACCCTCGACGTCACCATGCCTCGCAGTTCGGCGCCCTCGGCATTTGTTAAACGCCGTAAAATGGCGTTAACGATCGAAACTTGAGCTTGGATGTAGAGTTTGGCGTGTTAAACGTTGCTTCGATCTATCGATTATAGTTCCGTCCAATTCAATTCAATAACTTAAGCGCAATTGCAGACGTTGGCAGTAAGAGAAAGCCTAGCGTTAAAAAGCAAATATGTAAAGAATACGAAGATACATTAAGGCTTCGCATAATACTTTTATTATCTGTTGAAAGTGCAAATCGATATGTGCACCGGAAAATGTTTTTCTTTCACCTTTCGCATTTTTTGTACTCTTTTATTCCAGCAACACGCCAGTAAGCGCGTAACGATATTCATACTCGTTATATCGAAGTTCAAGTATACATCGCGTAGTGTCCGTTCCGCTATGTATTTTTGTCCTGTATGCGACAGTATATCGCAAGTAAAACAGAGAAAGTCGCGCGATATTACGATTAAAAATAAACAGCTATAAATAATAGTGACTATAAATACAGATTAATCAATATTCTGCGAGAACGAAACTGTAACTGGAGGTAAAACGTTTAAAGCGAGAATTTAATGACGACTAACTGACACCGTGCGCATTTAAGCCGCCATGACGAATATGTTCATTGATCGTAATCGTCAGACATAATTACCACCGCGTCGATGAGATTAATGTCATCAGAGAGCGCAGCAAAGTTAGCGCGCAAAGCATAGAAACTACATGTGCGTTACTAATTCATGCGACATTTAACAAGATTGTAACACTTTTAGAACGCTTTTAATAATAAAGAATGATATACAAAAACAGAAGAGTCAAAAATAAAAATAACAATCCGTTTGTATCCAAAATAATATCATATTCCTTCACAAAAACAAACTCTATGGAAAGTAACATCTTAATCAATTTCTCACGTATTTTCCGTATCAGTACGCAAACTGGTATATTTTAATCAATAAACCTTGGATAATTCAAGTTCTCGCTATTAGGTTCAGATTATCCAGAGTACCGGAATTTCGAAAATTGTCCGTTTAATTGAAATTATTGGAATTTCGGGTTTCGAGAGAATTGATAAGCGAGCCGTAGTTGCCCAGCTGAGCGGCCGTATGAGCGAGTATAATATTATCGTTAGTTACTATCATAAACCTCCTATTGGTAATATAAAGACATAGTTGAATTGGGAAAGATACGAAACAAAATATGAAAAGAATAGCGTGAAGAATAGCGCAAAGTTATTGTATAAATTTCCAATAATGACAAAATTGTCTTCAAATTTCAGTAATATCTATCATAAATAAATTTGATGTCTATAAGAGCAGAGACTGTACTGAGACTAAATTGTATGTCTTTATTCCGCCGAGTATCGGACAGTAATCAAAGAAGTACCGATTGCGTAAGTCTCAAAATCGATATCAATGTCGTCGATGATACGAGAGGAAATAGTGCTTACACACGCACGATTTCTACAGTGAAATAAAACGAGCACGAATAACATCTGTCTATTTGTTTTCTCTTGAGTAATTATGATGTACGACCACTATTCGAAATTAATCGTGTATTCTCAGATAATTGATAAAAAATATTTTAACATTTCATACCTTAATATACCGAACTACGAATTTCCTTTGCCATTACGATTCGGGACGCCAAATTTGGGTAAAATATTTCCTGATATTATTGTAATCTTTAAACGATCGCTCTGTATAAAGCAAGTTTATGTGTACAATCTGATATATCAAAGCAATTGGTAGTTCAATTAAATACAACATATCCGAAACATAATAACGGCCTCAGCTAGTCAAGCGGGTAATTTCCTGGGACAAAATCTCCCGCCTAAAGGCAATTATTGATGGACGTTAATTGTTTCTGATAAATATGATAATTCCAAAGCGGGCAAACATATACGATGGAAACAAGACCTTAATATATTTTTTGAATAAAGATTCACAGGTACATGCAGTTCACATTATAGCGATTATAATTTCCATTTTTAATGTTTAAAAGACCTAATTCTTTGAACCTATTTTGAATGTTTATTAAGATGTCTTGTGATATAATTTAATAGCAAATTATTTAAAAAATCAAGGATGTAGATATATATATAGCGATGACAAATCTAATAATTTAATAACTAAAGAACTGAATTAATTCGAACCGCGATGAAATTTCTGGCAGATTCTCACCGTATTGTGCTTCAAATATGATTTCGGATCATCATTGTCACGTCATGGAATGATATAGAAATATGATGTTTTCCTTCATTTTGAAGTGAAGAAGGTTAGACAAGTACTGAAATAGCCGTATCCGTGGAAAACCGCCGGAGGGATCAGAGAAGTAAAGTTCCGTAACTTATTGCCGGAGAATTCTCAGTACACCTGGTACTTTGTTCACCCGTGCACGCGGTAGGAGACGAGTGTACCGTGCGTACTTTCGTGGATCAAACTCGTACCTCACCTCCGTAATCTTTGCTAATACCTCGAATATTCGTAAGCTACCACTCAAGGCAAACGGGAAGCATAATTAGGTGCGGAAACGTAAATGCTCCTCTGACGATCAGTTATTTGTACCGTATATGTATATACACGTGCTTTAATCTTCTACCATAACGAGCTATACCTGTCTGACGTGTAAGTGCGAAGCAGTATTAAAGGGGAGTTAAAGTTGCAGAAGTTAAATTGAGGGATTTAAAAAATAAGAATGCTATAAATAATATTTTTTAAAGACGAGCTACATACATTAATTAAGCATGAGTAAGTAAAATTACTTTAAAAAAAATTGTTCTAAATATTATTATATTAAAAAATATTATATATTAATCGTTGCGTTTTATATTAGCTTTTAATTCTTAATCTTAATTCCGTTCAGTTTATAATAATACGTTATGATAATTTATTTGATTTATGTGTGATTCAATCAATGTTAAAATATATTATCTTCAAAAGAAGACGTATGTTTGAATGCATAAACGGAATTCGCTATTTCAAATGCAGAAACGCAATTTCGAATTTTGATGCTTGGTATAATAATAATGCATAAATATTAAATGAAGATAGCTTAAGCTTTATGCAGATTTATCACAAATAAAGCAGCTAAAGATAGTATGTGTTAGTTTTGAGAATCTTGTCTCTCCGCATATTAGTGAGCTTCAGTATCTTGTGTCGCATGCAAAAGAATTTCGTAGAACCATGTCCATTTATCATATAGACATGTGTATCTCAGGAAGATGGTACGATTACAGTAAATCAGTATCTTCTACGGAGTAAAGAAACAAATAAATTTCCAAGTTTAAAGTACTTAAAAACAGATAACGAAATCCGCCGTTGAGAAATAGCAACTAAAAGATTCTGTGCTCTCTCTCTTCGGGGTTATGCGATAAAATTACACGATAACGGCAGTGTGGCGTAAGTACCGGCTCATTGGAATATCAAATGCCACGTTTCCCGTTCGCTCAAGGCAGCCGCAATAAATTATTATAAATCCACACATCGTCTTTATCATTTATGTGCAATGTATCTAAGAAGGGATTACTTCAAATAGGAACTCGATTGACGCTGCGATCACAAACACAATAATACGCCCCAAGTTAAATCTTCGGAGCGCTAGAGGGAAGTTACGACTTAAATTTTTGATACAATCGCTTTTGACGTTCACGAGAAAAGTCTCGCCAAGCTAAAAGCTTAGATTATCGTCGTTCTCGATCGATCGTCGCTGGCTTCAAACGTAATCGGATTGCACGTTGAACGTGCGAACGGACCTCATTCACGAGTTAGAAAGCAACCGTGCACGTTTTGTATGAACATACACAGAAGTCTAGTTTTTAATCGCGGTCCTCGTGCATTATGAACTCAAGAGTTCATTGTACCGTCGTTAAAAATACTATACTCGCGCAACGACCTGAATCGACAGTCACGCCTCGACAAAATCGATCGTTATAACGTCCGCTAACCATTGATGTGCTGAACGTATTTTTATATCTATTTTTATATCTAGTCTATAAACGTGCCTTATAAGAACGAACGTTGCGGCTCACAGTGTTTGCATCGATAATGATTATTTTTACGCGAAAAACAATGCCACACGTGGCAATTGAAAGCTATGTTATGCTCATACGCAAATATCGCGCAAGTCAAATGTATAAATAGTACTTGTAAACCAATGTAAACTTGCAATTATATATTAAACTTCATATTTTATATCAGTTAATGAGTGTAAATATTTGTTTCGATTTAATTGCTTGCATAAAAACTGTCATATACACTATTTAAAAATATCAAAGTACATTTAACATCGACGAACGCGGATATTCGAGTATTCATTTTTTCATCTGTCTGTCTCTCTAAATTGTATTTAATAGCAAGATATTAGGTTAGAACGTAATTTACCGTTAAATGTGCGCTTAGAATGCTATTGAATTCGTTGATCCAGGGCATCATCGCGTGCTCGTCGAAGCGACGTCATCTCGGTATGCAATTATTGCCGTGTCCCGGGAACGGGAAGAAAAATGCTCTCACGGGGAGCGTTGAGAAGGATGCGGAAAAAGGAATATCTTTCGCACTCACCTGAATGGGTGAGCTGCTTGAGGAATGCTTCGTAGCGCGCGGCGGGACAGCGGGAGGGATGGTGGTTCACCGCATTTTTCCACGTTGTATACGTTGTCGTTGAGTGTTCACGTGTGCCACTACTACTACCACCACCGACAGAACCCACTACTACTACTATTATTGCTATTAACCAGCACCAGCACCACAATAGCAGACGCGGAAATGACTGCCTTTTATCTCACTCCGTCTCACGCTGACGCTCTCTGTCTCGTCGAGACGCGGGATACTTGGGGCCGCCTTTGGCCGGCCGACCGGGAAACGTTCACTCGCGAAATCTCGTCGCAGGACGACATAGACGTTCGATGTGATGGTCGCGCATTACAGTCTCCTCTAACCGTCTAGACTCTCATCGCATCGACTGTTCGACCAGACACGCGAATATCCACTTGGGCGTTGCGCCTGATTCGTCATTGACTCGTTCTACTCTACGCGACTCTGATGGCAACGGAGTAACAGGCAGAGAGAAAGAGAAAAGTGACGAAGAGAAACGAGGTTCGCCGGGACGAACGGTATACAGTACGATTGAACCCACGTTGCTGGACGGTGCTGAAACGCGTTCTACCCCTGCTGAGACCGGGGGTTAAACTGGATCCAAACGCCACGGCCGTACACTCATGGGCGCTCGAGCGCATGCTCCGTATTTTGTCGCTTAGCCTGTGTGCGTGCGGCACGTCGCTTCGTATATATATCACACACGCGGTGTCTATACAGGGTGGTCAAGAAAATCCCTCCCCGTTAAGAGAAAATCGTCCCTTTACGGTAGCTCCCGTGCTTCTTCGCTCCGCGGAAGGGCCGGCTCTCGGACGCAATCCCTCGCACGTTCGCCGGCGTTCGCTTTCTACCCCTAAATTCGATTGCCGACCCCGGCGTGGCCGTAAAGATACGAGAAAGCGGTGCCGGCAACTCGTTGCAAACTCCTTTTTCTCAGCGCGGCGCGGTAAAATGGCAAGCGGCCCGTTTTTGCACGAGTCACTTGATTTTTTTTCTCTTGCTTTCTTTCTCTCTCTCTCTCTCTCACCCTCTTCTTCCCTCTATCCCCCCTTTTCTTATCCTCGAAACGAGGCACGAAATAACGACCTAGCAATAGTGTGGACTCGCAACGAAGGGAAACTCACGTTTCGCTGAAACAAGCAGTGGCCGGCACCGACGACGATGCATTTTGTCGCACAACTACAGTTATCTCGTGTTTTCGATAAACATCCCGTTCTCCGTAAAACAACGACGGCGATTTTAATTTAAAATACTGCGTCGGCTGACACGGCAACAAGTACAAGGCCGAGGAATTTCATCGCGCGATTTTGCCAAAAAGATTGTCGTCGAGTCACGAACCATCGTCGACGCTCGAGCATGTCGTCGAACCGAGTATACCGTTTTAATAATGAGCATACTTCGAGTTTACAGGATAAAGGAGCACGCGCGTTCGGTGCATATTCTCTCTCTCTCTCTCTCTCCCTCTCTTTCGTTCTCTCTAAGCTGTATTCAGTAGTGAATAAAATGAGAAAAAAAGTTTGGTCGACTCTACACGCTCCGGTCGACTCTACGCCGTTTTATGGATGAATTCGGAATCAACGCGCGAAATCGTTCAACGGTCCAGATTAGATTATGCAATTCCGTTTTTACGCGGGGAACGATGTCGGCGTTACATTCTCTGCATCTCGAACATCTGGCTTTACGAAAATTTTCCATAAAAGCACGACGAATCTTCGCGCTCCTAAGGAAAACGATGTAAAATTAATAATTAATGGAATTTTTGTTGAACGATATAACCTGCACTTTTCTCTTAAACTTTTTCTCAGCATACATTAATATCGATTAGAAAGACGCATTTGCGAAACATGTACGTAGGATAAAATATATATCTTGAGATATTATTATATTATAAACCGTACTTTCCTACTACATTTCGTAAGACTACCTCATTATATCAAATTTCACGCTATGTAACGCAATAAAGATAAGTTAAGGAGAATAAATTAAAATGGAAATAGCTTCTAAATTTCTCATATAAGTTGTAATGAACATGATGCAAAAGGCTCTTCAACGTGTAATACAATAAAAGTCTTTCTATGCGACATAAATCTATACAAGACACCTTATGCTTGAAAAATTTCATTATCATATTATATTCAATCGATTACAAAGCGATTATAATATTACATCTGATTTTAAAATGCTCTATAACGACGCTACAACGTAAAATTTTTCAAGTAATATAATTTATGGTCATCAATATCCATAACGATAAGTGTACTTTATATTATACTTTGATAATGTATTTTATAAATCTTTATAAATACTTTGAATTAAAAACTAACATTAAATTTTTATTTATATAAAGGTTATATAATATTATATTTATTGATAATATATTTTAACAACTGTATGTTGTAAAGAGGATAAATTGACATGTTGCAAATGTGAAAAAATTTCATTGCAGGAAAATGACGTATTTCTACATGCGCGAGAACAATATATGCAGAGAGAAAAGCTTCGTTGCGAGCTGTCGATCACGGATTAAACTTCAGCGTTGTGACGCGTGTCGCAGAGTTTTTGGCATGCCTTCTCGTGGCAAAACGAACTTTCCTTGTCCTCGATCGTGAATGATGCGCGCGGGTGAAGTTTCTGGAGCGGCCGGATGGACGGGTGAACTCGACACCCGTCTAGGGAAAGGAATCCCAGAAGCCGCAAAGGAACTCGATCATTTCATATATATATCTATATAATACGTATGAAGCTTGTATTCAGTCGCCGCAGACGTCTTGCCGGCATGGGTTAGCAAACCCATTTCCTTCGAGCTCACCGAAAGCCTCGAAGGAACGAAGCTTTGAATCCCCCTTCGTGAATATGGACTTGAGCGGAAAAGAAGACGACATCGCCGCCGTCTTTGCGACTTTGATTAAAGATTTAACTCGAGGATATAACGGCGGTTTCATGAAAGAGGATCTTTCAATCGCATTTATCTCGCATAAAAAGCGAGCGCAGCAATTACCCAATGTCCGCGAGGACCGCGCGATTAAATTTCTACACGCCTTGAGATTATCATCGTCGTATTTGAGGAAACAGAATTAAGCTGCAGTGCAGAAAAGCGACGCTAGTATAAAAATCGAGAGAAAACAGCTAATATTAAATTAAAACGCCGACGGTGAGCGAACTCATTAACATGCCGGAAAATTTTATTCGTTTTTCTATCAAAGTAGAAGAGAGGAGCTCTCTCTTCTCAAGAGAATATTGCACAAAGTTGAATGTCCATCGAACGCCTTTATTATACATTTTATACGCCAGGAGAGACTGAAAATAGCACGTCGAGAAAAATACAGTGAAAACATAGTTTGTATCTCGTGCTAAAAGCAGTTAATCGCTTACACTGCCTTCGCTAACGACTGCTTAATTCTTTCTTTCAACTTCTCTGTTGAAAGTAACCATGCATCTTGTAGCATTTTATCTGGAGACCGCAATTAACCGTATCTACAAGATGCACAATTGCTCCTGCAAATGACATTCACAAGATAATACTATATGGCCAATAACCACATATCTCTAGGAATGTATGATGCATAGATAAGTCTAGGCAAGTAAGATTATATCCAAAAACTCTATCTTAGATAATTTTGGCGTAAAACCAACCAAATCGAAAAAGCTGATAAAAGAATTCCAGATCGTTTTCAGCCCTATAATAAGGAGCACTCTCGACTGCTGCAGCAGTTTTCGTGCAAAGCTAGTTCCGAGTTTCGAGTGATTCTTGAAATGTAAGAAGATATTGTAAGAAATCATTGAAATAAATCAATTTTTATGAAAAAATTCGCAACTCTTATAACGCGCAGCGTACGAAATAAATGACGAAAGTAACGCGTTTTCCGAGATCCGTCAAGACCCCGCGAGATCTCTCGGTGGAGGGCGAAACTCGACCTGCGAGATCACGAGAAAGCTCGATCACTTTGCCGGCAGCTTTTCATCTGGGCCTAGCAAATCCATTCCCGTCGACTCCATAATCGCAACCCGTAGCTCCGAAAGGGATTCCTAGCATCTCGCTGAAGATACGCGGATGTGTGAGGGTTAAAGACAAGATCAACAAACGGCGGGCGAGAAGCCCCACCGAGAAAGGAAACGACTTCCTATTTTCTGGCGGTTAGGTCGCCTTCCCGCTTGACGTATCCGAGAACACAGACCGGAGAGTGACATATACGGCTATCAACGAGCCAAGGAGCTTTTCACGATCCTTAGACAGGATAAGGTCGTTATGCTCCGGAATCGGCGCAATCAACTTGACGACGGTGGTTCGGCATTACGATCGTTCGTGCTATCCGATTAAATTGAAGTCTTCGCCACATTAACTGTCTTAATACATTAACTGTTTCTCGGACAGATTGTCTCGCAAGACTTTATCGCGATTCTAATACATGAATATGAATAATGAAATATATGTATACTGCCGTTAAACAATTCGATTTCAATTGAAATAAATATATATATATATATGTCTTTCTCTAATATTAATAAATAATTTTTGTTCTCAAGTTCGATGCCGTCAATAGGAAATATTTCAACGCACTGTATTTAATAATTATGCTGTGTATCCGTTTTTTCTTTGTTGTTTTTATCGTGTTAACAAAGCCGTCACTTACAGCACTCGTTTAACGGATAAAGGGATTGATTTGCGTGCCGATTTGTATTTTACTCACTACTGCATCGTAGCTGTTACCACGATCGGTTAAGAAAATGCGAATCGATGATAATGGGATACATCATTCACTTTTTTTCCTGATCGTTTTCGATCCACAACGAATTTTACGATCGTCAGCATACATCTCTCTCTCTCTCTCTCTCTCTCTCTCTCTCTCAACTTTTCCCTATCTTCGTCCCTTACAATCGCCCGGTTTCCTACACCGTCCATCGCCCTTTCTCTCCTCTTCGTCGTTTCTCATAAACGACTGTTCGTAACAGGTAGCTCGCAGCTACGATAAGTTGCGAACTGAGCGGCTTCTTTATCGCCGTTTTTCCAAGGAGACCTTGAACAGAGCGTGACATGAAGTGAACGCTGTATATCTTAAATTCGCAACTTCTCATCGGAAAAATTGATCGTTTACTAAGCAGCAAAAGGTAATGGGGTCAACTAAAACTTAATGAAAAAAAATGTGTAAGTCGATTTGTACGTAATGGATTTCAAATGGAATATAAAGTGAAATTGAAATCGTACGTAGACAAGAAAAAGTGCTAATTTTTTTCGAAAATATGATTACAACACAATTCAATCTCTGCGTACTAATTGTCGAAAGCTTGTACGACGCCGAAATATTAATAATAATAAAGCTTTATTTGTATTTTCTACTAAACGAGATCGGGCGAAAAATACAAAAATATTTGTTTGAATATTTATGACAGTGTGACATTTATAACTAATACGATCCATTATTGTTGTCGAGCTCGAATTCCATCGCACCGAATTGTCACATGGTCAACTTAATTAAGCAATGCCATTTACGAGTGGAACAACTCTCCGAACAAATTTCAGTGAGGAAATCCTGCTTTCCTCCAGCGCAGTTGCTTCTCATGCAGGGCGATTACGATAGAGAGAGAAAAAAAGAGAAATAAAAAGAGAGAGAGCGAGTGAGATTAAGCTAAATTAGTTGATCTATTTACCATAACTATTTATAAAATTAAAATTAAATAACATAGCAGATAGAAAAATATTCTGAACATTAAATTTAAATTTATAAAATATTTCCTGCGAACGCAAAACCGAAGAAAATAATGTATAATTTTCCTTTCTTCTTCGGTCCCTTTTAAAATAATTTCTTTATGGCTTTTATATTACTTCTAACATTTGAAATAGCAAAGAATACTTTTTACCATAATCATATCTGCTAATATTGCGAACGCTGCACAATACTGGAATTGTACTGCGTGTTATGAATTTTCGTCAGCATTTTATTTTTCATCTGTAGCAATCTTGAAGTATCCTTTCTCTATTTCTCTCCCTTTCTCTCCTTCTCCCCATCTCATCCCTCTCTTTCGATCTACCAAAGGTATTCTCAGGTTAATCCGCTATGCGGATATACACGCCATCTTGGAATTCCAAAAGCCTCGCGCAAGTTTCGCGAGTTTCGCCAATAAGTTTGTGTATCGCGGTATTGCAGCTGGTCTGGTTCCCCCGGTTTCCCTACAGCAGTCGCAATCGCACACCCTCTGTCCCTCGCGTTGCGAAGGCCTCGGTGCTCGCTCTCGCAACTCGCTGTCGACCGACAGGGTGAGAGAGCGAACAGAGAAACGACATGACGGATCGAAGGCAAAGAACGGAGTGCCGAGGGAGTGCGGAAGGAGGGACACAAGTTACGCGTAACAGTGTTGAAAACGTGAAAATATGCGCTAAAGTACACTCGAAAAAAAAAAGGCAGTCGACAGTCACCGCCGGCCGGATGACGCGATAAAAGCTCGCAAAAGCTTCCCTCCTCCTCTCTCTTCTATCTGTCTCTCTCTTTCTCACTAGCCATCCTTCAGCCCCTTTCATCAGGCTTCGTACCCTCGACAGCGCCGCTCTTTTCCTTGGAGTGTAACCGAGGACGCTTCAAAACGACTGGCGCGTTGAAAATCTTGTGTCTTTTGTTTAGTAACCCTGATTCGGCTTTTGTTCCGCGTGTAACGCATGCTAATTTAATCTAACAATGGGGATATAATTCATGGACGTGCAATATGCACGCCCGTACGCGGTATGTCAATCAATGAACAATTGCATAGACGATAGAAACAACTGCGAGAAAATTAATAAATACTAATTTTAAAAAACACTTAAACGACAGTAACTGCACTACAATTTTAACAAGTTTCTTATGTCTGCGACTACGTCTACGCCTGTGTCTATTTCTACCCTCGACGACCGCGGCAAATTTCGTTACGGCACGCTTGAATGCAGCGAAGCTGGACTATGCGCAAAGGGTTAACGAAGTAACCATGATGCCGAGCTTCTCACCTTCGCCTGCTCTTCCATTCTGCGGTCATCAACCCGCGTTCTAAGTAACGAGAAGGACGATTTGCCGTCGACCTCGTCCTTTTATGGTCTTGCTTTCACAGAGGATCTCTGCTCTTTTCATTCACGACAGACAGGTTCGGATTTAATAAAGTATTCGTCGCGACTTTTATTTCGTGGCGTTGCGGTTGCAATTTCACCTCCGTCGGTCTGCTGTGTCCTTCGTAATTCTGACCAGGTTGATCGTGGCGAGAATACGGAAAATTTTTATCCTTCTCAGGACCGACAAGCCGCCCGAAGCAAACACGAAGAAAAACGCCCGTCCGGAAAACTCGGACGGGCGCCGCATGAACGGAAGAGGGAAGAGCACGCGGGGGAAACTCGTTTAATGATGCTAGAATCTCGCGGCAGGAGCTGATACGTAGCGGACGACACGGAATACATCCGGAACGAGATGCAAATTACGGACTTACGAAGTATTGTTACGGACATGCGACGGCTTACGTTACAAATAATAAACGGCCGCAATGCCCGTGTTCGAGATGTCGGCTCGAGACGGGAATAAATATCCACTGTTACTACTATTACGTTTTACTTTGCAGAAATTGAGAAACGCGAGTGTAGCGGAATATAGTACAAGAATTGCATTCGCCGCTCGCTTGTTTATCACTTTGTGCGCGCGTTCATTACATCGGATCGCGCACGATCGTATTTTTCGAATCGACGTCGTTTTCATGTCGACTGTGTAAACGGGAGTTTTCGGATAAAAAGTAAGCAAAGCAAGGAAGAATTAATGTCTATAAGAAACTTGGCAAACTTGTCATTTCTCTTTCACAAGGGCCTTTTAAAATAAACAATAAAAAACACACAACATGTACACACAGAAAAAAACATTAATTTCAAATCAACAATATTATTGTCATATATGTATACACAAAAATATAAAATCTTTTAAGATTTTGATAATCTTAAACAGAAACAAAATTTCTTTATGTGAGCAACTTATTGTCTGTTTAAAATTATCAAAATCTTTAAAGAAGATTTTATATTTTTGCGTATATATATATG
>VBVR01000279.1:13841-59606 GCA_011638315.1 Tetramorium parvispinum | reverse complement strand
ATATTAACGTCATAATTACGTCATTTTAAAAGTGATTTTGACGTAACCAGTGACTAAAATGTAACGTTATTATGACGACACATTGCTACCTGGGATTATGCACAAAAAAATTGAAAACATTGGTACTACCTATTTCTTCAATATTTTTATTCTTCAAAACCGTTTCTTTCCATAAGAATACGTAGAAAATCAGTGAAAATTAAAATCGTTATTACTCTGTAAAACAACTGTTTAGTGGATTTGTTTAAAGTTTTTTTGCAGCACATCAGGAAGGCTAAAGAACAAGCTCACAAATTTTTATCGATTTGTATCGACTACTATTTCGAAGATAGCTCATTGTCAGATACATCCTTAAAAACATCCTTAAATGAGACATGACAAATACAAAATATTATGTGGTTTATTTATAGTTTTCGAATTTTCTTCTTTTTTTTTATAATGTTTCCTTTAACAATTTACAATTCATCAGAATGCATCATATCAGAGATTGATACAAGTTTTGTTTTTTTTTTCAAATACAGAGAGAGAAAGAGAGAGAGAGAGAGAGAGGGAGGGAGAGGAAGAGAGAAATGAAATGTTGTATCATCGAAACGTGAATTCTTATCACAATCCATTAGTCTTGAAAAAGGATATCTCCAGAAAGAGCCGCAGCGCACCGCAAAAGGCGAAGCTTACTGCGAGCAGTTTCGAGTTATCCTGGCGAGATGACAGCCGTAAATGGCGACGATGCTTTTTAATGCATTCCACTATCTCCTCTTTGCTGGACGCGTAGATCGCCATGAAAAATCACGTGTATGATTCGTGCTTTACAACGATCCAAAGTCATGCATTTCTTTAATTAATTTCGACAAATTTTTAGCATTTGACACGCCACAATTTTATTCTTCTATTTCTATTTTAATTGAATATTTAAGTTTTGATACAGTATGCACATGATACACATGCAGTATTTTGAATAACACTATTTGGTAATTAAATTAATTGGTAATTAAAACTAGATTAAACTTATAAATTTGAGGAATTTATTCTTGAAAACTATTTTCACATAATTATAATAAGTAACCATTATTAAGAATAGTAAAACAATAAATTATAATCTTTTATTTCGATTATATCGATTGTGCTGAAATGTGAAAATTATGCATAAGAATGTGTAAAATTCTTACATATTCATAATATTAAAAAATAATGCTCATATTAAAAATATTATAAAATAATAAAATTTTATCATTAACATTATTATTTATCGGCTAATTTATAAATTAGCTTTTAAATATAAAAAAAAAGATATTTCTAATATACAATTGCTTTAATTTGAGAAAATGATTTGGAAAGAATGATAATTCGTTAAATCTGAATTAATTAACTGCTCATGCAAATGTACGGTATTCGCAAGTTACAAGTATCTATGCGAGGACAATTCCCTTCGGAATACCCTTGGGGCCTGCGGGTCTGTGGTCCCAGAACGAGAAAAAGAGGAGACAAAAGGAAAGAAAGAGAGAGAGAGAAAGAGAAAGAGAGGTCGGGGTCCAGATATGGTGGGAGATGTCCTCTTATGGTAACGTCTTCGCTTCTGCGGTTCACGAGGGAGAAAACGAACAAGAGAAAAGAAGTGCCATAGAAGGCACTCTCTTTTTCTTTAGGCGTCTTTTTTCCTCTTCTGTCGTTTATATCATAAGAATGACGAAATAATATAATTTTGCATTGTATTTGTCTTTTACTGTTGAGAAAATTATACAGAAACATCGAAAATATTTCAAAAACTTTTTCAATAGCGTTGTTTTATAAAATATATTTAACTAGATATAGCAGACTAAGTTACCGCAATTTATTATTTTTTCCTTTCTTATTATTATAGTTATAATTAAATAATTAAGTACAATAAATGGACGATTAGAATTCGTATTTTGTTTTTTAAATGCCCAGAATTATGGTTAACTCACTATGATCTTTTTCTTGACAACTCTTTTATCAATACGTTCTTTTATGAAATTTTTTTGTGGAATTAATAAATCAATTACAAGAAAAGCTAGCGAGTGAGAGAGTCACAAATAGGTTGACAGACGTATGATATCTGTTATGTAAAAGCAGCAAGAAAGCCTGAATATTACACGCCTTCTGCTACGATCCCGAAGTAGTAACGGACAACGTGGATGGACAGAATATTTTTAGACACTGCTCGTGTCTTCCGGACTTTTCCCATCTAATAGCTAAATAGTTATCACGCTTATCTGCCATACATGTTCTTTTTTTGTCGCGGGCCATATGCACGTTGCATCGCAATTATGTCAAAGAGAATTTTTAAAAATAACAGAAGTACAAAAACATAGAAATTATTTGTCGTATTTTGAATAAATATTTAATATTTTACCGATTGTAAGTGAATAAAAAAGTTAGCAATAATAAACATTTTCCCGACTTAAAGTAATGTAAAATTTTTTTACATTTTACAATTAATTGTCACTGTAATAATTATTAGAGAATTTTTAAAAATAACAGAAGTACAAAAATATAGAAATTATTTGTCGTGTTTTGAATAAACATTTAATATTTTACTGATTGTAAGTGAATAAAAAAGTTAATAATAATATAAATTTTCCCGACTTAAAGTAAAGTAATGTAAAATTTTTTACATTTCACAATTGTCACTGTAATAATAATTATTATAATTTCATGTAATACTTAAAATATTCCGCGACATAAAAAAAAATTTCATACGATCAGAATGAAATTAATTCGTTCGTGCGTAATAAAATCTACAATTAGTAATTGTGTTTCGTGGAATTCAGGGTAAATTTCCTCGAAGCTTCTTTGCCAAATGAGCGCAATTTAACGTGTTAAGAAAGAGCGAAAAGGGATTCCTCGCGAAGCTAACCTGATTTTCTAAGACACCTCTGAGAGAGAGTGTGTGTGAGAGAGAGAGAGAGAGAGAAGACATGCAATGTCCATGCGACATCCCGGAAATGGAAGCGGCAGCTGGACGAACCGACGCTCGTTAAAACCTGCAATTAGCGCAATGCTTCAGCTTCGAAATGGCAAAACGAATCCAGTCTTCGGTCAGCGGATCTAATTGACTTCACTCGCTAATAGATATACTAATTCCGGAATCGCACATATGTAAGCTCGAATATATAGAAATGTATCTTTGTATCTACATTCATTTATCTGGATTAATTATTAAAAAATACTCAACTATTCTAACAAATGTCAATTGAAGAATTCAATTAATACAGCACAATATTATCATATAATATCTAATTAGTAAAATTATTCATTGATATAAAAAGAATTTATTATATTAAGCTTAAATAAAATGATCGGTATAAATCAATTCACGTAAATTCATGTGCGTGTTTTTTCGTTAGTTTAGTTAAATAAAGTTGTATAAAGTGCAGACATCACTTCGCGGTTAATTGTTTGGTTTTTAGCGTCACAAAGGAATTTAATTAATGTCCCGCCGTCACCTTTTGTGGAATTTTCGGAATTTCTGAAAGCTGGGTCGATGGCCCTTTTATCTGAGACGAAGAGAAAAAAGTTGCGCGAGCTGAAAGCGTGGCGGATCAATTTCGTGATTAGTACAGATTACCGTTCGCCTTGCGGGTTTTAATTAAAGCCATTGCTGAGAACGTGCTTCAATTTAACCGGCGTTGTAGTGTGAATTTCTCGTCGAAGAAAATTATTCACGCCTCGTCCAGCATTCGTTCTTGCCAAAATTGTTTAAGGACAAATCGCAAAATAGCAAATAATTTTCATTCAATTGAAGCAGGATTTAAATTAACTCTAGAGATACGCAGCATAAAATAATAATTGAATTATATGATTGAATTATAATTGAATTAAATATATTATAAATAAATAAATATTATAATTAAATATATTAAATATATATTGAATTAAATAAATTAAATAATTGAATTATAATTATAAATAATAACAGTATAATTATGATTTTTTTCATTTGTAACTATTATATAAAAGAATTTCATTTTTATTATACAAAAAAATCTCTATCATCGACCAAAAAAAGTATTTAGACATTTAAAGATATAACATTTTAGATATCTGAGGATCTATGGTGTTAAGATTAGAGAATCTAAAATTGTGAAGTTAAGATTTTTTAAGGATTTACGTTATCAAAAATGAAAGATTTGAGATTTTAAATGTTTTAAGGCTCCCAGGATCTGATTACTAAATTAAGAGGTGCGTAAGTTGCAATCTTATCGAAATTCCGAGTCACCCAGTGTAATCCAGTAGGGTCCAAACAAGCCGGCTTAATGGTTACAACGACCGACAGAATTCGCGGAATGTATAACGGGAGCATGATAATCTGCGGCGAAAAATGAACGGTTCGCGAAAGCGGCTTCGAAAAGCTGGGCAATCCCGTAATAATCATTCGTGAATCTTTAGCGCATCGCGCGCGTTAACTCTGTGCATAGCAATTCTAGAAATGCAAGGATTAATTCAAAAAACACGGTATTGAAAAATTTTGAAATCTTAACTTTTAAAGAACAAAATTTGAGAAATTTGTCTCGTATCAACTGTGGCAAAACAATTGTTTTCGTTTAATGTAGCTCTTTCTAGGTATACAGCTTATGAGATTCTTGAGCGGTGAGACATCCTCCAAGTCTGAGATCCTTAAACCATGAGAATTCAGGAATTCCGCGAAATTTAGATTATAAAAAATTTATCGTATTTCTGTTCTGCGGTTCTTCCACTTCAATTCAGGTATCGAAATTTCAAAACGTCCGGATTCTTAAATACTTAGTTTCTATACGCTGAAAAAGAATTCTGGTTAAAAACGGACGAATCGGAAAATCTTATAGGACTGATCAAATCTTCTGGTTGTTATAATAGAACTTATAATAGAAATTATAATATAATATAATAGAAATTCTGGTTATTATAAATAGAACTCAATACTTTATAACTTAAAAAGTATTGAGTTTTATTGTAATAATCAGAATTTCTATTATAACAACCAGAATATTTGATTCAATCCTACAAGATTTCCTGATTCGTCCATTTTTAACCAGAATTTTTTTTTTCAGTGTAGAAATATTTCTCTCACTTCCATTTTTGTTGGACCCTTGGAACTCGATCTTTGATTTGCAAATATTAAAATTCCATGACCATATACCTCGAAATTGAGTAATTTTTGTAACCTCTTTTTCGTACGCATCGCGTAAAAAGATATATACTGAAAAAAAATTCTGGAGATGAAAAACGGACGAATCAGAAAAATCTTGTAGGATTGATCAAATATTCTGATTACTTTAATAGGAATTCTAGTTATTATAAGTTATAAGGATTGAGTTCGATTATATTAACCAGAATAATTGATCAATCCTATAAAATTTTTTGATTCGTCCGTTTTTTAACCAGAATTTTTTTTCAGTGTAGAAACAATATTCCGATTCGGGCCCGTATAATAATCGCTCGGTGGCTCGCCGGATCTTCTAGAACGAGTATCGCGGTATCGTACCGAGCTCGCGCGAATGTATGCATGCTCTCGAATCGAAGCTCACCTTGAATCTCATTTCGAGCTGGCATACGATCGGACAACGACTTACGGTAAAAATCGGCGCGCCGATGAGAACGGCACCGCGCACAGCGCGCACAATAAGCAAACGATAACGATCGCAGAAACTGCAATTCGCTTGCTGCAATGCGCCGTAAGTTGCGGACTGCAACGTGTGCACACACGTGTCACCCGGCCTGACTGACCTTCGGCTTCTGGCGAACTAGTTCTGCATTGTGTAATGATTATATCTGTTTCGTATCAATGAGCGTACTGTAAAAACCATTGCGAAATATTTAGACGAAGTGTGCATTTTGTTATCTCATTTTCTCGCATTACTGAAGAAAGATAATGAAGTATTCTCATTAAATCGAGACTTAATAATTCTGAAAATTAAAATGAAGGCAGAGAAAGAGAAAAGGAAGAGCTATTTTACGCTGTAAGATTTAAAGACAATTCTTTAATCCGCTTTATTTGTGGTAGAAAAAATAGTTTAAAAGTTTAAAAATTTGAGATTTAGTTTAATTTCTCCAATCAAAACTGGCATTGCGACATTTATTATTTAACTTTGAATTTACCTTTATTAAAAAAATATTTGACAGAGATTAGTATTTAAAAAAATTTGTGAAAATATTATTAATGTTCTCTCTTCTATACGCAAGTACCCTATCTGTTTCTTTTAAGATTCATAATTCTTTGCATCTAAGTTCATTTTGCACACGTCAACTTTAATTTATCCAATCCAACCTTCATATGCAAAAATGCGAGACGATTACGTGAAATTCGCAAAGATTGCGCGCGAAGATTCGCGACCACATCACACACCTGGTTCTCCATTTTCGGTACCGTTAGGAGACTACTTTTGAGCCCATGCCCTTCTATCTCGATCTCCTGCCGCAATTTGATCGGACGTGCGTTGAAATTCGCAAGAGCGCGGATGACTCGATCCTTCGGCGAAAAACTGACTCCCCGCGGCTTACCAGAACTCGTTAAAACCAACATACGTTTAGAATCGTGACTCCTCGACGTCCCAGAGTGTCCAGAAAAGAAGAGATGAAATGATATTTATTCGTTAATCTTTTAAAATAATTATTCGTTTTAACTCAAGTCATATAATTGACGATACGATTAAAGAATTTTAACGTACCAAACGCTTTATAATAATTTGCTTAGCTTTAAATTATATGCTTATATAACAAATAGATTAACTGACTTATAATATTTGCGAATCAATTTTTTATTAAAAATTATTTATCAAATTTTGAAGAGAATAAATGAAAAAATATATTCGCAAAAGTCGATAGCTTATATACAATATTGCATATACGAAAATTCGGTGACGAAATGTATTTTACTTTTAACCCTTCAGTAGGTGCGTGGGGTGTATTTTACACCCTAGACTTTTATTTATCCTAGCTTTCGCACAAGCGTTCTGGATTAGTATTTTAGTATAGAATCAATTGTTAACAAGAAAACGTTAAAATTAAAGGTCCGATTTGTTTATACGTTCTAAGATATGCACGAATGAATAATACTAAACAAAAAATAAAAAATAATAATTTATTATTTATAGTATAAATAATGTGGGATGTAATTTACACTCTAGGCGCCTCTTACGTTTTAAATTTTGATTCGCCCATTGGAAGGTTAATTGCATTCTCTTTGCACAGTGCAATTCGACGAACCTCAAAACGTATCGTTAATTTTCATGAAATCAACCGAGCCACAACGATTCTCTACAAAGCTTTCGCAATACAACTCAATATCAACAGACTCACGCAATCACGTCCAAACGGCGAATTCGCAGAGGCGAAATGCCGCGAGTCGACGATCGCGCTAATTGCAATCGCGTTTGCGGCACGTGCACGGCGACTGTAATAGGCGCGCGAATTTCGAATCCGAATCGCTTGAGCCGTGGAATTTACGCCTCCCGAAAAGTGCAGCGAAATTATAAATCGTTAGCGCGGCGATAGAGACACATCAATCGCGAATCGCGCGGTCAATCTATTCGCGCGCGGGCGTGCGCGACGTAGTTCGTTTGATGGATAATCGAGAGGTTCGCGCTGCAGGTTGCAGGGGCGATGCTCGACGCGCGCGGCATGCGTGTGTGGAATGATTTACGAGGTCGAATAGTTGAAATAGTTGTAGGAGAACAGATAAGGAGCGTCTGCATTGACTTCGCACAGAACATGTTACTGTACACAACACGTGTACAGTAACATGTTCTGTGCGAAATTAATGCAGACGCTCCTTATCTGTTCTCCAACTATTTTTTCTACAACTATTTCAACTATTCGACCTCGTAAATCATTCCACACACGCATGCCGCGCGCGTGTCTCTTGCGTTTGTCTCTCTCCCAATTCTTACACTGAGAAAAATTTCCATCGGATAAACCGATTAAATAAGTGTATCCGATTGTTAATTTTGTTATCCGATCAAGGATGGATGCCTTTACCCGATGAAATGTAGTAACCGATGATACTTGTGATCGGAAAATTATTGAGTATCCGATCAAATTCTTCATCGGATATACAACTTAATCGGATACATCCGTTTGTTATTATGTAATTGGATTATCCGATTAAATAGGCTTCGATATTTTTCTCAGTGTATGTAAACTCACATTAAGGAAATTATTATAATTATTTTACTAAAATTTATACGATAATAATATGTAGGTAAAATTACTAATTGTATCAATAATTGTAATGTAAATTGTGATATAACGTACTCTCTAAATTTCTTAGAGTGAAATATAACTCTAATCGAGTGAATATTCAAGTGAGAGTGAAAATATTGCCACTCGTAAACAGTGAAAATTGACTTTTCATAAAAGTAACTGTTTAATTGTAATGTAGAATGAACATATTATTCGTTTCGAAGTGAATAATTCATTGGATCGAAGAATTTTACACTGTACAACAAAAATAGATAGAAAAATTCACACCATATGAGTGAAAAGTCACTGAAATTCGAGTGGATTCGACCGATCAAGTTTTCGAGTGAATTATCGTTCTAAGAAATTTAAAGAGTATGAATAAACAATCTTTTGAAATCTCATAAAAAGGCAACTTTAATTACATTTTGCTACAATTATTGCTAATATTGCTGCATTATCTGCGCGTGTGTGTGTGTGAATGCTCGATGTTGTTGAACGCAAGCCAGGGTAATTGTCTATTTTCCCACTTCAAGGCCGCATCATAATAAGTACCTGCAATTTTCCGCGGCGGCGGAAGTCGGCAGCGATTTGCGCGAAAGATCGCGACGGGGACGCAAATATGCCATGCGACCGCAGGTATCACAAAGGATACGACATATACCGTGTGTACGACATGCACAGTAGCAGCGGATATCGAGGACGACACTTGCGATTGGCCGGCGTGTACCTCGCCACTTATGCAATTTGCTTTACGTTCGATTTAAGAGGCAATTTGACATTGCCGATCTCGCGGCCGTTTACCAGCGTCGTCCGAACCCGAACGGGCCCTGGACCTCGTAAACGACGATAATAATTTAATAAAACGCACCCGCGGGTCGACACGAAGTCGTCGTTTGCTTTCCACTTCGCTCACACGATTTGCTTATCTTCATTTTTATAGCGCAAAACGATTCGATTGAATTCAATTATTCGTGGGTACAAAGTGAATAAAAAGATTAAATGAGATAGCAGAAGAACCTAAGAATTCAACCATTAATCAGATACATAACTCTAAATCTAAGGATGTAAATTTACATTATTCATCTGTTTGATTTGATAAGATTTGATTATTAGATTTTCAATAATTCATTAATTCAATTCAATAATTTTATTTTCAATAATTAATTAATTCAATTCAATAATTTCATAAATTTTATGGATAGAATATCTTATTTGATTATCCTCATTATAGATAATATGAACTAAAATGAATGTCTGCTGTAATTATTTTTCTATTTAATTTATTTTGCTATCAATAATTGTCCTCGTTTTATACAATCAATCACGTTTGCGAGAAGTCTCGCGATTAATCTCGTCTATTTCGATAAACTTTCAAAGATTATTTTCTGGCGTGTTTTCTGGAATGCATTCGCGACGAGACGGACAGAAGTAAACTTGGGAAGAGTTTGCTCTCAGGCGAATGCAATCGTTTCGGGTGTCGAGAGGTCGAACATAGTTGGAGGAATTCACCACGGCATGTTGTCATCGTCGTCGCCGATTAACGGCCGCTTTATTAACTGCGCGCGAGTGTCGCTGCCTCTTTGACTGACAACTCAGCCCGTTCAATTTTATGAGTTAATGAGCTCGTCGGGCAAGCCAGCTCATTGCGAGCGAGCGATCGCAACACAGACGACCTTCTGTGATTTTGCCGAGCCGTTATTTCGATTATTCGTCTAGACTTGATTAACCGAATCCCGAAATATAGAATTAAGGCTCGCAGTCAGCAAGCTATCTTTATAATTGTAATGAATACACACATACACACACACAAACATTATCTGTTAAATATATCTGTAAAAGGTATTTGGCAGATACACATGTCATGGAATTCTCTCTCTCTCTCTCTCTCTCTGAATTAATTTAAAAAATTGATTTTAAATTAAGTATTAAGAATATTAAGAAATTAAGAATTAAGAAATTAAGAATATTAAGAATATAATTAAGAATAGCATGAAACTGGAGACGCGTGAGAAAATCATTTATAAAACGAATTTTTATCGAAGAGCAAAGCGACTGATTGTAATATTGGTTTCAGAATACCTCATCGTCAGGACCACCGGCATTCCGATGCCGTTAATCCTTTATAGCCTAATCTGACCTCGAAGCATATTATATGAATCACTGAGAGAAACAAAGTTCCATAATATTAATTCATTCATAAATCGTTTTGCGCATTTAATTTGTTTGCTTGTCTGTCTCTTTCCTAATTTAAAATTCAATTCAAGAATATAATTTTAACATATAACATTATATAATAATTAATATATGTACTAAAATATAGTTTAAACAGTTAGAACATTCACAAAATATGAAATCCTAAATTATTAATTATAACGTTATATTAATATTTAATTTTTGTTATAAAATATTGGAGGGTTCATATAATCATATTTTAATAACAAACTAATAATTCTGAATTACTTTTTATTAATTTCAAATTTTCTTATGACACATTTCGTGTATAATAAAAAAAATGTAACTTAAGAAAATTTGAAATTAATAAAAAGCAATACACAAAACTTTCGTGAAATTTTTTTCATTCAATTAATAAATCAAGTGATTTATTTAATAATTAGTAAATCAATAAATCAATATATGAACACGAAATTCATTCAAAATTTCCTGCAATTCCTAGAGATCGATATTTGTGTCTACTATAATAGCCGTGGCGATCATAAATTCAAACACTCAAACGATCGTTCTCGGAGATGAAAGAGGCCGAGCCAGACTGGAAGATCGACCATTTTTTTCATTCATAAAAGAGCGGAGATACAAGAGGCGAGAACGAGATCAAGGGAAGTGAAACGGATCATCGCTTGGCACGTGCTACTGGAATACTATGAAACGTTAACCGAGAAAAGACGGAGAACACACGCCCATGCGGAGTATTCTGGGGTGTACTCTGGACTTGTTTATGTTCCAAATAGGTAATACATTAATTTTTCTAAACAGGTATTTGTTCCGATAAACACAAACGGCTCGATTAAAGTGATTCATTTTTCACATCAAATCGATGAAACGTGAACGTATGTAAGAAGTGTTTAGTTTATAATGATTAAACATATTTTTCATTATTTATAAATAATATAAGCATAAAGTAAGAAATAAAATGAATGTGAGGAAAATTAGTAGTAATTAAATTTATGTAAAATTGAAGATTAAAAAATTCAATATTACCTATAATGATAACTTCTGTGTTTTCTCATCACATACAAAGCGTAAAACGCGTCAATAGCCAACTGGCCAATTAGCCAATCACAATACTACATTGCACTACGGTACACTGCACTGCATGGCGATAAAACAAACTGATTTATTTATCGACTCGTTCGCGCGCTTTCTGGTTGCGAGAATCGACGCAGCATCCACGCCGCTGGATCACTCGTAGGACACTAAGCGACGAGAGACAGAGAGAATATACGGGGACACGAGGTCGAGGTAAGCCACACCGCAATTGGCCGAGCAGAGACCGCGTTAGCAAGCCCATGGAGAAGGACGAAGGAGGAAGAAAGAAGGAGCAATCGGCAGGTAGTGGGAGCGTGCCTCAAGTGTGGGAGCCTGGAGAATCCAGGTATCCACGTGGCTTGCGAATTGTGACTGGGATCAGTTGTCGCGTCCGTAACATCCCATCGGCGTGTTGTTAACTAATTTTTTTTTATCAGTACGATGCTCAATTCTTACACAGTAAAAAACTTTTTGTATTTGTGTTGAAATTTTCCTGTGTAGAAAATTTTGTGTTAAATTTCTGACACGGTCGGGTGTTAATTTAACATATCGTCATTGTGTTACTTAAACTCTTCTATGTTAAATTAATATTAACCATTTTTAAGATTAAAAATGACACAATTTATATGTAAGTGCATGAATTTTTTGGACATATTTTGTATGTTAAAGTGAACAGATAAATTGCGTTACTTTCCTTTTTATAACAGTTACCATGTGTTAAATTGACATAATTCTTATGTTATTCATCACAAAAAGATTAAAATAAAAAAATAGATACTTCTCTCAAATGTTAAAATAACATTTTATCCTAGTTATATTTAACACATTATACATATGTCAATTTAATATAAACTTTGATTTCTGACAGCGTCCAAATGTTAAATTTTTGTGTCAATTTTTTACATATTATTTTACATTAATTTTGTTACTTTTCAACTCATTTGCTTTATGTTAAATTAACACAAAAATTTGAGTGGATTAATTGGAACATGCGAAATGTGTTAAATTTAACACAAAATTTTTTACCGTGTAGCTAATTGTAAGTGAAAATATTACCTACTCAACTAGAGCGAATCGTTGACATTTTGAATAAAGAAATATTTTAAGCGTAACCAAAGAAAGCTATTATTAACAAATTTATAAAAAATTCAATTGTTTAAAATGGAATAATTAAAGATATGTCAGATGCAAACTAAGAATGCATAAAAAATTGATATAATATTTTATTTTACCTTCGCGATATCCATGCCGATGAAAAATCATGAATCAAACGATTTTCATCGAATAGATTCGGGTTTCAGCACGCAACGCATATTTCATGCAGAATGCATGGAGACGCAAGCCGTAACTCCACGGGATATTTGATACCTTACGTTACGCTCATACGATCTCATATTTGTTCTGCGCGTGGGTCCTGACGAATGTTTGCCAATTTCCTCGTCTGGCCTATCGCGGGGTCGTGATATCGCCAACGAATTGTCCCATCTATCGCAACGTTCGACCGAGTCCGACTCCGAGCGTGCGCATAGAGCGGGCGCACTTATCAGGCGTAGCAGGCTTCCGGTTCCGGTGACTTATCTATACTCGCATTGGCGAGATTTCTTTCTCGCTCGCGTTCGTCCCGCTTTTGCGTTCACGTGCGTCGGCCGGCTTTCTCGAACCCCTTTCACACAGGGAGGGCCGGCGCTGGTCGCTGGCCCTGCCAGCATGGAAATTCCCTGTCGACCCACCCACTGTCTTATCTCGTCACGCCTGCAACTTCCACGATGCAAATCTCCTCGGATCGCGCGCGACTGAGACCGCCAGGCCCCCCGCGGCGTGAGGATTTTAAATTGACGGAACCACCTATCGCTATCGCACGTCCACATCTCCGCTGGGTCGGAAACTGAATTGGTTGATGGATGCTTTCGCGACGAGCATGCCATTTTTCCCGCGTGTGCTTGTACACTCACACTCGGGAATAAATATGACGTGTCGATGGAACGAAAACCTGATCCACATACGAGCAAATATCAAAATCAATCTCTGTATCGTCTGTCTATCATCTGTAAGGGTCAAAAATGATTATATTCTTCCCTCAAGTTTTATAAATTGCACAAATTATTATCACAAACATTTTTTTTTATTCATTTTTTGAGTCTTATTTGAAAAAATTTTTTAACAAAGTACTCTTTTTCTTTAAATTTGTGTATTCAGACATTACAAGTCTTACATTACGTGTAATGTATTTCTTGTGGTAATCTCATAAATTATATATATTAGATACGCAGAGGAATTCGTACAGAGTTCAAAGGTCATCATTGATGGTGACGTACGATTACGGCAGCACTCTCCTTGGGATACAAAACGCGTACGTCACTTCCGACAACTAGCCACGTATTTGCACGAACGTTGCATCGTTGGCAGATTTATCAGTTAACGCAAAATTATATGTTCTGTCGGTGTTCAATATTCATCTATCATCTTAGAAATTTTCCCATAATTATATGATGTATGATAAAAACGTTGGTGCTAAGCTTATGGATTAAATGAAGCATTAATTCCGCGGCAAATGATTTCAGCTGCAAAACAACCTTGTCCATCAATCTTTTCTTATCTTCTATTTGCTGAAATCTTATAGGTCATATATTTCAAAAGAGGATTAGACTTACATATAAATTAAAATAAAAATTACACACTTTTCTTCAGTTTTTAATATGGAACGTAAAATTATATGTAATAAGCGAGTATTCAAAATATTTTCAAACTATTCAAATTTTTAGGAAACGTTTTACTCAGGTATCGTAGCGAGATTTCGCGTTTTCCGAAATCTTTGCATCGATATGCGTGTATGCCCAAATAGGGAGCAGTCATGTGGTAAACCCAAAGAATGCGAGTGGAAATTGCTCTTGCGCGGTGCGGAAAGCACGCGCCGATGCATTTCAGTCGCATTTTCCGACGCGGATAAACGTTGCCTTGAAAACTGTCGGAATTTCTCACCGGGGGAGGAGGGAGGAAGGGGGAACAAGAGGGGAGAGAAAGGAGGTAAAGAAAGAAGGAGAGAAAGTTCTTGCATAAGAGGATGGAAGTCGAGGAGAAGACGTTCATGAGAAGAAACGAAACGCGAGTTGCTCGACGGGACGTTGACGCACATGGAAAATGTCGAGGGAGAGCGCGCTAAGACGTACGCGAGAAGACGAAGGCGAAAGAATGATCGATCGATCGAGAGGGTGAGATTGTCTGCTGGACCGTCCGTATTCGGAGATCGCGAGAGCGGGAAACGCAAGGGAAAGGCTCGGCTTGAGAGCGTCCGCGCGAAAAGAGGAGCTCCTCTACAGCGGAATCGGTAAATTTAGATGCGAGACGAAAGAAGGACGGGGGAGCGGGTGGTGGAAAGGATATCGACGACGAGCATGGGGAAACGGGACGAAGTGCATCAGGCATGCGGCTCAGGCTTCGTTAGGCCGCCCCTCTGTCTTTCCTTCTCGGGTCTTCGCCGTACGCAATTCTCACTCCTATCGCCTTTGGCAATTTCCCAGAACTCTTTGAGAAAGGAAAAAAGGAGGAACGCCTTCCTACGCGCATCGCTGTATACGTATTAAAACGAATGTGTAATGTATAGTCATCTCTGCTGAGTACTTATATAGTTTTCCCGTACACCAATAAATCATGACAACCTAAAATTACCGATTAACAATTATGAATGAAGAAATGAAGTACTAGGTATTACTACACTGAAAAAAAATTCTGGTTAAAAAACGGACGAATCTGGTTAAAAAACGGACGAATCAGAAAAATCTTGTAGGCGTGATCAAATATTCTTTTTATAGGTTATTATAATAGGAATTCTGGTTATTATAAGTTATAAAGTATTGAGTTCTATTATAATAATCAGAATATTTGATCACGCCTACAAGATTTTTCTGATTCGTCCGTTTTTAACTAGAATTTGTTTTCAGCCTATACTAGAAGATTGTATAAAAAATAATTATAACGAGAATTGCAACGATATCGAGAAATTGTGATAGATTTTTCATCGAGAAAGCAAAACAGTTTACAAGAGAGTATCATCGGCTGTGCTATGAATTATTCGATATATTCTATATGTTGGCTGTTAGGACAAAACGAGTTCGAACTAACTCATGTTTCGCCGAGCATTTGCCTCGAGGCGCGGATACGGCTAACGCCCGACGAATTCAGTTTCGGGGAGAATTTATGTTTTCGCCATTGGCGCGAAATGGTTCGCACCGACACGCTAGACGCGCGCAAGTTTCTCGCGAGTGAAGTGCGAAATGCGGTGGGTAGATCGCGGAGCTAGGGAAAAGTTGCGGATTTCACGAAAGCTGGCTCTCGATACAGCTCGCGCGCAGAATTAACGATAATACTTTTTACGATCCTTCTTTCTCGTCTAGACATTATTTTATTCAGCGCTACACAGCAGATATGAATTACTTTATTATGTCACTCTGATAAAAAGTAGTGTAATTCTGTTGAATAATGTTCTTTTGTGACTAATCGTATAGGTAGAAAGAAATATTCTGATAATTAAAAAGGAATTAGTAATTGAAGAAAACATTTAATAAATCATAAAAAATTCTTGAAAAAAATAATCATTATTTATAGCTTTATCGTTATTGTGATGTTATGGTATTGCGTAATTTCGGATTTTATCTTAAACCGTTAAAATTATTGTGAAAATCTACAATTGAGTGATAACAATCAATCATTGATGTCTACTAACAGATTCTTCTAACACTGATCACAGGACAGAATATCCAATGCATTCAGTATGCTCAACATGAAATTTCAAAACGAGTCGCTTTTAAATTGTGGCCGTCGCGACTTGGCGATTACGACCAAGCTTTTGCATGTATATCAGCACACATCTACACCTTGTCTGTGTACAAAAGCGGAGAAAGTAGAGGAGTGGGTTAAGGTAATGTTTAACGCTGCAGCATTAAATTACGCGATGCCGACCGAAGGGGGTTCGTCGGGAATTCTTCAGACGGTGAGGATTACAATGCCGCCGTCGTCTCTTTAGTATTCATTCGATCTGAATAATGTACCATTAAATTATTGGTCCCGATCCGTGCAGGCGTTAAACGATCCTCCAAAGCTCCGCTTTGTCGAGGTGTATTCGTTAGCCCCGAGGATTTCGACGTTGTCGATTGATCGATCAATTTTTACTTGGCTAATATATACTAATAATAGGTACTAGCGCCGTCTAGTTAATGCTTTTGAACATCAGATTAGCTCCCAGTGTTGGCCAAAAACTTAAAGATTAGAGGCCGGCAAGCAGATGGATGATAACAGGTTCTAATATCTTTTTATACTTTTTTAAATTTCTTAAGACTTTTCTTTTTTGTTCGTAAATTGTATATTATAAACTGATTTATTATAAATTGCTTTTTTTATTTATTTGTTACATATACAGATAGATTTGCCGTTTCTATTTCTGCATCTGCGATATATTTTCAATATAGATATTTCTACAGATGATAAAATTTTTTAGATATTATAAACGGAAAAAATTTTTTAAACTGAATTTTTATTACGTTTGAATATACATTTAAGTAAACTTTAGCGTTACCAGGAACTAGTTATATTGAACATATAGAGTTCCGCGATTGATAAAATTGTTAACGAGAAATAAGTATAAATTTTATTCATGGTTTCATCGAATAATCGAATTTCTCTCTAAAATTTTGAAATTGCCTCGTGCTCCCCTACGATTTCCTTGTTTTTATAGGAGGGAAGAGCCGATAGCTATCGAATTTGACGGCAAAACAAATGCGCCACTCAGGTAATCGTGAAACTGTCCTTCTGCCTGCTCAATTTATTTTACAGTTTTGTTTTTTCTGCCTTCGATTCTTTATTTCTTTCCTCCTCGCTTTTGCGTGCCCGGTAATCTTTTGTCTCTATTGGCTTATACAAAAGTACGAGTATTTTCTTGATATGTCGTTGATGTGCATCCATTTATTTCTCTATTCAGCTATAGCGGTCTTCTGGACCATGTGTATGCGTGCATGTGTGTGTCTGTGTGCGTGTGTGTGTGTGTGTGTGTGTGTGTGTGTATAAGAGAGTTTCTTTTTACAATCCCCCGGTTTTTCCATTTATTCTTGGCAATAATTGCACGTATCTACGATATTGGAAAAATATTGGAAAAATTTCTATTCCGCATTTTTTAAGAGAAAAAGAAGAAGAAAATTATTAAATGCGATCTGCCGATCTATCACAAAAAAACATTTAAAAATAACGCAGTACGTTAAAATATTAAAATTTACTTGTTGTACCTTAGCTAGATTCGATTTTCTCTAACTTTATGATAAAATTTCGCTAATGAGTATATAAATTACTCCATTGGATATGAATGAGCTTAATTGCTGCCAATGACGACGTAGAGCCGTGAATCAACGTAAATTAATGCGAAACGAATTTGCAAGGCAGTGAACGCCAGTTTTAACGAGGTTTTTAAACGTTATCGATCGGCTCTGTAATAACACGAAGAATAGACTGACTTGTGTAATATCCTGTAGTGGATTCCTTTGAGATTCTGCCTCCTGATTCGGCGACTTTGTGGGATAGATCGTTCTCTTTCGTCAGGTACTTCTGATCGCCGTTGTTACGACAGTCAGATGAAAGATTCATCGACTGTTCAGGACAGAAATGCTCTTCGAAGAGGGCAATCGTACGCGCTGCCGAGCCAGGAAATGCAAACACATATGTGTATACGTTGGGGATCATGTGTACACGTATATGCGCTAGTATCAGGGATATTAAAGACGCCATAAAGGCGCTCGATACTTGAATGAAGGAATCGGATATGAAATATAAATCACGTACATTCTCTGCTGTTATCGATTTACTGCATTTTGAGCTAGAAATATAAACGAAAATATTTCCGAAACCATTACGACGTTGCTTTGTTAATTATTTTCCAGGAAGAATCCTAATATTAATGATATCGAGATTTGAAGATAAAAGCAGAATAATTATGCAAAATAAAATATATATTACGTATGTTACTAAGGTTTAATTGATATTAATTAATTTTATGGAATTCCCTCTCGTTACGGAGCAAAAACAGAGCGGAGTGAAGCTATTGAAACGGCAATTCTCGCTTAACCGTGAAAGAATGATGACGATCGCATAGCATACGAAGTTATCCATTTTACGGGTGGTTAGCGTGATTATACGCACAATGCGGCTTTTCATCCCCCTTCGTCCACCCACCAATTCCAGTCACTCCCACATTCGCCCACACACGCCGGTCTATCCGGTCGACCCTTTAGGATAGACAGGAACCGACTATCCCGAGGGACAGATGGACGATCCGCCATCGGTCGCTGACCAGTCAGCGTTTCCCACCAGCGCACCATTTTCCACTTGGATATCGCCTAATAATTTCGGGGATTTTCACCCTAATCCTTTAATGTCCTTACTCACGGGCAATGGTCAAATCGAATATCCCGTCGAAGCGGTTGGCGCGGTATCACGCATCCACCTATCGAAGCGCCAGCGAGCGCGATCGCGCGCCGCGATACCGATTATATTCCTCGCTACGGATCTCGAGATCGCTGTTTCCACGCTGCCTGCAGTTGAGGCGCCCTGGCAATGTTGCGAATAATCCATGCGTATATCATTGCGATGGGCATAAAATTCAAGGCGTATAAATGTAACAGACGTATAAATTCATACGTTGCGCTTATTTATTATTCGATGGATTTTTACCTTCGAATATGTAACGCGTTTACAAATAAGTAAATCATGCTAATTTGCTATACCACGAGTACCATTCGTGAGTCTAATGATAAATAATGAAACTTTTGACACGCGAAAGAACACGAACAGGAGGAAAGGCCTTGAGTATCTCTTAAGCAAGGCATTTGTACCAATCTCTCAATTAATAAACACGGACAGAGAGCGTGTCTGTGTGGAACGAGACGCGTACCAGCAGGCGCAGTTTTTTCAGCCGTCAACGTGATGCAGTGCAGAGGACCGCCGACGGTGCGCTAGAACCTCGAAGATTTACGACCTCGTAATCATCTGCTGATCCACGAGCGGCGATCCCTCCCTCTGGTCGCCCATATTTTCTGTCTCGAGTATCCAATGTTCATTGTTCGTAGTTGAGCGTAAGCGAGAAAGGGAGAAAGAAGCTGATAGCGAGGGTGGTGTAAGCGCACGAGTGCATGTAGAGAGGGAGAGCGCGGGGAAAGGTGCGAGGGAGAGAAAGATAGAAAGAGAAAATGTCACCGCACGCTTTTAATTCGTTTCGCACCTTCTGGACCAGTGAATCGAGAGACGGATGGTTCGACCGCTGAAATTTGCTCGCGCTCGCCCAACGCGTCGCGTCGCTTCGCGTCGCGTCGCGTCGCGTCGCCTGCCGTTAGATTTCCTGGTCGCCTAGATTATCCTAGTTTCACGATTATTCCCGCACCTCAGTTAATCGAAGTTTTCGATTAAATCGCCTCGAGATCACACTCGGGTTCTATCTCTCGTGAATTCCATCTTCTTCAAATCCAGGAAAAGTGCGTTTACATCTCAGCATGATTACAATAAAAAAATTGGATTAAATACCGAAAACATCCAACTACTAAATTGCTGATTGAATGAAATTCTACAGAAACAAGCAATTAAAAGTAAAATATTTTTACGGATCTGGTCCGTATTGAACGGTTATTCCGATATGCTACAGTCATGATTTCTCCGTTTGACGACAAAAATTGATTTGATGCTGTCGCGTAACAACACAAAGTGCTCCGTTTTGACAAAATGATTTGCATGAATTTTTATATTATATCTAGCAATTTGTGCGTGAGTGCGTCGTATAATTGTTGAACGGTGAGTTTACAAAATTGTATTATTCGCAGCTCTCAAAGCAAATCCGAATGATCCTGTACGTTATCTTTGATAAAACCAATAGGAACGCTGTTATATTAGTTTGCGTGTACATGTACTAACACGTAATCCGATAAATCGGCCAGGATCGTTGAACCCCGCGATAGAATCGTCGCTGCAACGAGGATAACCGGGAACGTAGCCTTGGGTCGTAGCCATCGTCGCCATCCAGTCGTTGTGGCAACAGGATGGACATTCGCGCTATCGACTCTATTACAATTCACTCGTTCGCTTTGGCAACCCTCGTTATCCGAATGCAGTCACGCAAATACGGAGACACATTGTCCGTCCGGACAATGCACGCGGGTCCAGAAACCCGCGTTTTCCGCCGAATGAAAAGTTGTCCATTATGTACTACCTCGGCGCTTTTTAACCGTCCGTAGATCTCCGCGTGTTCCGGAAAACGAATTTTTCGGAAGGGAGTTTCAATTTCATCATTGACACGCGCCTTTTACGACGTGATTGACGAGTTAGTCAGAAAAACGGTTGTTTTGATTAATGAAGCCAATTTCTTTTGCAATTAGAGTAAAACGAATCCAATTGGGTTTCGAATGAAGTATTCAAGCTTAAATCCTTTTAATTTTCGAAATGGCTACTATGCGTGATCATTTGATGAAAAATTTGTTTTGCAATGCAAATACGGTTAATCAAGAATTTAAATACACGAGGGTTTAAAGAGCGTAATAAAGACTCGGAAGTCGTTATTGCAAGTGGAAGTAACGTGTTGTTTGGAAGGGAGAGACGCGCGACACGCCGACGGGGAAAAGGAAACAATGCGGGGGAAGGTTGAAACTTAAGGTAGTAGGAAAGCACCTGCAAACCGGGGAAGGAAGAAGTAAAAGTGGACGAGAAATTCGTCGCGCGCGTCGCCATCGGTACGGCGGGGGAACGAGAGAAATCCGTTTTCACTTTCCACGCTGAATCCCAATGCCGCCGGTTGAGGCACGAAGGAACAAAACGCGTGAGTTGTCGGTGCGCACCGTAGTCAGACTGCGGCTCGGCATGCAAATGTGCACCCCTTTCTCCCTCCCCCCTTTCTCTCACTCGCACTCTTTCTCTTGTAGTTTTCTTTCCTTGCTTCGCTGTGAAGCCAAATCCAAAGGCCTCGCGTGGATGGATATACCTGTATTCCCGGAGGGCGACGTGGTTTCTTTTCTTCCTTTGTGGTCTCAAGTTTTTGCGGAGAAAGTCGACAAAAGGGGAGCTAAGCTCGTATGTGCGGTTCGTAGATCGCAAAACAGCTGATAAAATTAAGGATGCATCGACCGCTTCCTAATTGAACGCAAAGCAATAATCGGAGCAATATGCATTTCTTCAGTTAATTAAACATGACTGCATTGATTTATATAAATCTTTTTCATTTTGTTTGTAATATTGTATAAAACAACTTCATTCATATTGATTCATTGCGCTGTATTAATTTAATTCAGTTTTTATTTTAAATATTTATCATACAAATAGATTTTTTAAATACATTATTTATTTTGCATAAGATGTAAAACTGAGATATATAATAGCCAATTAAAAAAATTTCAAGTGTCTGCATAAAAATTACTTTACAGATAAAATAAAGAGATATATCGTATTATATATAATATTCTATTTGTATTTATTATGCGTGAAATATCATTAGTTTACTCTGTACATTGCGCTAGAAACTATCAAATAATTAGAAAAATAATCTCTGTTATCATGATGTTATCGTGAAGATATCACTTGGTGTCGAAGTGAAGTATAAGGTGATAGAATTGAGATGTGTGATGTCGCAGAAAGATCACTGAGTAAATCTTTACAGACAAAAAAGATAAAACGAATGAGTAGTAGAACGAAAAGAATCGGGAGGAATGGAGGGGAAGAGGGGAGGGGAGAAAGTGCGATTCGAGAGGTTGGAGCATCGGGCGGGTTTCAGAGAACTCAGTTATGGCGCATACATCGGAACTCAACGTGTACAGATATGTGCCATCTGCGCGAACACACGCTCAACTTGGTGCTGAGTTCAAGTTTGCGTTGACTTTATGAAATCCTTTTATCCCTCAGTAATCTTCCTTGTCGGAGCATCGGCCAAATAGATGTATCTTTCATTTTCCGAATACATGGCATTTTGCAAATTCAATGATCATTGATCGTTAATTGATAGAAAAGAATCTCTCGAATTTTATTATACTTTTTTTAATAAAATATTTTATTCATTAAATAAGTGTTATATCTTTTTTATTAAAAAATCGTTTTAGTAATACTTTATTAAAATTGTTCTATAGGAAAAACTTGTTACGACTGTAGCAGTAATATGGATGGATTGAAAAATCGCTTCACATTTATGATGGAATGAAATAACAAAGTATGTTAATATATTGAATATGCAATAATATGAACACTGAAATACCTTTGGAGAATCGATTTTCAACCCTTACCAAGTAATTCAAGAGATATCGATACCCTATAGGATGCAACCCATTCTCTTTTGATCCTGTTTTGTAGCGACGCGCACATTACTGGAGTATTAGAATTAACGAGCAGCCACAAAGTGGTAATCGGGATAGTAATCATCGTTAACACTGATCGTTATCACAAATCGCACAAACTTGGTTCTTAGGAGCCAGCTAGTGGTTCGTTCCAAATTACTTGCCGTCTAGGAAGATTTGTTTCGAATTAGTTTCTCTCTCTCTCTCTCTCTCTCTCTTTCTCTTAATACTGATTTATTTTCAAACATAAAATCATTTGTAATGATAGGTTTGCATTGTTTAAATTGAACCTGACAAACGATAGCACTAGTAAAACTAGATCCAAAGCGTTACTGTGGAAATATGATATGTATTATCTAATGATTGTTCTACGTTTTGTACTAGCTTGCAATAAAGGCATTTCGTATGCGTTGAAATATATATACATATACATTCAGCTTTTATGTTAATTAAAATGGAATTCATGATGATTTTAATTAATATTAGTGGTGAGATGGATTAATTAAATACCGCAATTCGATAACTACCGACAAACATGATAGCATACCAACAAACATAATACTCAATGTTTTCAATAAACTGCAATCAAATAAATTTTACGATTCAATTTGATATATTATTTAGGAACCGGATAATTAGGATATAAAATGTTATATAAAATTTTTGCTACTGCAGTTGGTTTTCTATACGATGCATAAACGCGCTTCCTCGTACAGCCACCTCTTTGATATCTTTGATGCTGATACTTGTAATTTACACCGCCATATGCTATTCGATGGTAAAGAAACGAGTCATTCATTATGAAGTGCATGTGACAGTTATGTTTGATAATATATTATGAGTGTATGTTTTCAAGTGCGTACTTGCACATGAAATCATCGCTTGCGTGCCTGAGCGAGGACTAACGACGGCACTAGTAAGTTGTCGTAAAGACTAGTCTGTGATCGTTTAATTGTGACACTTTAGCGTAGCAGGGGATTTGGCAGATTCTATTAACGAATCGCTCCTCGAAATGTTCGTGATCATCATCTTCTTCTCGTTTATCACAGTCCCAAGAGAATCAAGACGTACAGGCCGCACATGTAGCATTGCAAATTCAAATATAAACGTTATCGACATAAAGATAAGTGTGCACATTATTGCGGCAAGAGGGTATGAGCGTGTAAGGGCTCGATTCGATCGATTCGCTTCTTCGGACGTTCGCTATTTCAGATACACCGAGAAGATGTTTGAGAGGCAGTATGACATGACGTCTCGTATCGATTTTGGCATCGTCCCGCTGACTCACTCTCAGCAGGGCCGACGAAGAAACAAACGGCCTTTATTTCGCCGAGTTATCGCTCTCCCGCGAACTATCTTAATTTCCCGTCTTCCAATTAAGGTTTCTTCGAAGGCGACCCGGCGGAGGTCACCGAATTATATGGACCATTGCTGATCTTTATGGCGAGGAAGTAACCGTGGGGTTCGCTTCCCCATGGTATGTGTCTTTATTAGCGGCCGGAGTGCTTTATTTGGACGCCAATGTGTATCCAATGCGGTGGTCTCGATATAATTAATATAATACCTCTAGCGCGGTATAATTCTTGTTCGCCAGAAATCTTGATTAGAAATATTACCGAGAATAGCGGGTGAACTGTGCAGACTATAGACTCTTGTCAATGCATTTCGGAAATGCGCTTCGTTCATGCATTCTTGCGCCGAAGCAACGACGAAAATAACGCGGCGTGACGCGATCGACATTAAGAGCGTGAATAAGAAATTCGATCGCTCGACACGCTCGATGCGGCCCGGAATAAACGGTTGAAATTCGCTCGAAGGGAGCCCGGGACAATAATTAGCTCCCGCATGCACATGCGTTAAGTATAAATCAAGACAATGAACCGAGCATCGATTCAACTACCTCTGTTGCCTGGGCTTGCGTGCGCTCGGAATTAACCTGGCGACCACCTTTCCGTGCATGTTCCACATGTGCGTGTGCGAGCAAGCGATGCGGTCGCACACCGAGACGGAACGCCATAAATGCGCGCGTGCATCGTGATTCGCGCACGGCGTGCGAATCTAACATCGTTTTGCTTAACGCGGCCGCCCGAGCACGCATCTGCATGTGTGTCGCGCGTTCGGGGTGTATATTTATACCGGTTCGTGCTTCGCAACGACAACAACAAAGTGCAGATGCTGGAGCTACGCGGACGCGGGACAGCAGCCTTTGATAATTTAATTTATACGCCGTGAACGGTCTCTTATGGCGCGCCGACGAGCTGAGCTAATTGTATAAATTATTGCCGCCTGACGGTTCGATAATCGTCGAGCCCGTGATGCGTTTTGCACTAACGTGAAAGAATTCTGGTGGAATCTCTGCTCGCGTAGTAACGGAATAATATACGCGATTCACGTAGGAGTGGTCGCTGAAATCGGACCTCGAAATAATGAAAATTTCTTTATCACATTTTTTACAAAAGTATTTTGAATTTTTATTATCTTTGCCTTATTATAAATATTGCCAGATATATTAAATATTATTAAAATTTTAATAAACTAGTGGTGGTAGACTCTACCTGTATTTTAAGCTTAAAATATCTCTACTTGTATATTAAGCTATCTGAGCAAAATTATCACATAACGAATAAGATATGAAAATTATTTGCTAATTTCTTGCTATTTTTTGCTTCTGAAACTAATTTTTTTGCTTTAGTTTTTAAAAAGTTACGAGAACCTCAATAGCTTAATATTCAGTTACTGTTTAAAAAGTGAAGCAAAAAATTATTTTTAAAAGCAAACAGTAGCAAAAAATTAGCAAATAATTTTCATGTCTTACTGGTTACTCTCGCAATACGAAATAAGCCATGCAAGAAAACCAATCAGTATCGCGGAAAAGAGGTAACAATACTTCGAGACTTTCCAGTATCTAATACGCCTTTTTTAAGAGTAGATTATCGTTTGCATCTTAAATGTTAATAATAAAAGTAAGTAAAAATTGTCCAAACAGCTTTGATTTCTTTATTCTCGGTAGCATTCTTGTTGGAAATCATTTTGTGTCTGGGAACTCTAAGTATCTTAATCCGCTATTGCTGTAGATCGCCGATGTTGAGAATGAATCGGTTGCCACACGATTGGCCTCGTACATTTGGCGCGAGATGATGCGCCGATAAAGTCTGGAATTTTTATTCAGCGGATCGCGCGTCTGTGTTCGTGGAATTCACGAAGCGTGTCATCGATCTTTGGCGCAAGTATTTACACGGTCTGGAGCCAGTGGAAAAAGTCAGTCCTGTCCATTCCGGTCAATTGTGTCAAGTGCCGGAAAAGTTTCGTGAAGTCCTTGACACACCCGTCCACCATCCACTGTGCGCTCCAGTTTCCTCGTTAGCGCGTTGATTGGACATGATCAAGCTGGCGCAATATGCGGGTTTAATTAATTAGCGTTAACCTGGGAGAGCTGAGGCTGCTCTGAGAAGTACATAACTCCTTGAAAGTTAGGAATATTCCAATATTCATCTCGCAATATTGCAATAGTAAATTTTTAATGCATTTTATCATATATATATACATACATATTAAATGTCTGTTTAAACATATTTTATATAAAATGAGTATTATTAACTTATAATATAAGAGAATAAATATATTTTTTTATGTTTTATGAAATTGCTACTTCATTAATATTTATGTAATAATTGCTTGCATATTATGGGTTTCTATTTTAATCCAAAAAAAAGAAAGAAAAAAGAACAAGTAGTATGACTTGAAATTGAAGTTACATCTACAATTTATTTATTTTCTTAGATTTCATCATAATCTCATTATTTTTTATTATCAATTAAGAAATATCTAGAGCGCATGAACGTCAGAGGTGATAATCATTCCCGTAATAGACAAGGCCATTGGGAGCGTTTTCAAAAACTGACACGTGTCAGGCCCTACCTCGTTTCCTATCACTCTAATCTGTCACGATAGATCGTCGTTGACGAGACACGAGTCACGCCTTGTGGGTCACGATAGCTCGCGTTTCATTTGCCGTTCAATCGAACGTCGTTCATCGACGTTCCGTTACCGGTGCGTTTATACGAAGAGCATTTCGTCCGCGAATTGTTCCGTCGCGTAACTTCAAATCGAATATCGTGTCCAAGTCGTGGCAACACGGTCCTGCAGTCAATCGCACGGATCGCTTGGCTCGCAATCCACGTGGAAAAGTAAATCTCAGCTTCGTCACGAAGCGTAACCGATCAAACGAACCGACCGGTTCGTACCACGCAAAAGCAATTAATTCCCCTATTTATTATCCCGAATCAACCCCCATAAAAACGGCAAAAGAGGAAAGTGTAGCCGGAGCTATAACGATGGCACGGTGGAAAGGAAACAGCGTTGGGTAGAAAGAGAGAGACAGAGAGATTTTTCTCCCGCTAGCGATTTGCCGTTTGCCGTTCAACGGAGATGGGAAACGCGAATAGAGCGCGAGACGCGAGGTGCGGACGGAGACCTGTATGTCGGTTCCAGCTAACTCATGCTGACCAAACGGTGCGCGGGGAAGTGCGTGACGTCACTGATGACTTATGGCCTTCATAAATCAACCCATTGAATTTCACAGTGTCGATATTTCGCTGCGTCCACCCCTTCGCAGCTCCTCCTCGTTCCATCTCCCGATCTCCCAGCCAAACCGATCGTCCTCGAGAGAGTTGGCGGATGATGACAAGCGGCAAGAAAGAAGCCGATTCGCGAATTTTCACGGATGTCGTTATGCATCGATTCTTTCCCGTCGTTCGTAATTTTGTCGAAAAGAGATGTCTGGTCTCTAGCCGTATTACTCGCATTTTTCGTACAAGACACAAAATTCAACCAAACAGCGAATTAATAAAGATATTTTATTATGTAATTTTTTAAATATTAATTAACATTAAAATTATTATTTTACAGTATAATAATAATTTTAATAATTATAATTAAACAAAAACGTTTATCTTTGTAGTCACGTATTCGCCACAGTGCTGGATTTGACATAAAATATATATCCTTGCTATCTCTTTTTCTCTCTTTAGACCTCACTGACATTTCGTGATAACTAAAAATTATTTATAAATGTCATGAATGAGCGTTATCAATACATATTGCAAAGCTGCTTGTTAAAATTATATATCATAAGTAAAATATTGCGAATCGATGAATTTGTTTTTCACTTGATGGAAATATCGAGGGCTTCATGAGTGTTTTACTGTGATAAATTGACATTACTGATTGAAAGCATTACATTTTTCAACCAAATCAAATGAACGCTAATTTAATTACAGCGATATTAATTCGTATGCCGGCCGCTAAATTGATAAAGCGGACATCATCTAGAATTTCATTCAGCATCCGGTACGTAAAGCACGAAAGATCTAATACTATTTTTCATAAAATGATTGAAGTAACAAACGGATCTCGCCATTTCTCGACGAATGTAGAAGAAAAAAAATTCTAAAACACTAGAAATAGTTACTTCGAAACTTTTTCTAAAGTTATAAGGTCTCTCTGCACGGAAAATATTTTTCATCGCAAATATCCACGCTATAAGAGGTTTAAAGTCAAAGTTTTACTGCGTTTCGTGATGACGACATCGAATTTGTCACACGTGTAAATGAGTGGGTCTCCTCGAATGTGTACGACTCTCCCTTGATGGGAGAATTGGATGAACAAAACGAGGTGGCCTGTATTTCGCTGTTATTCTGAAAAGTTTCGGTACTTTCGAAGTCAGACCAAGTAGTAGAGAATCTCGCGTTGAGCGCAGAATGAAGCGCCCTGTTCAACGGGAGCACTGGGCTATCGGGTTTGCGGTGTAACTGGACCTAGTAGCTATGCGAACTACTCTCTCGCGCTCTCTCTGACCCTGGTTCCTCTTATTTCGGAAGATTTCCCCCGGTGCTCATTGCCTTCTCCCTCAACGCCAACTCGTTTCTAAGTTCCGAGAGCTCGGCTTATCTCTTCCCCTTCTTTTCGCCACGCTCCTTTTTTTTCATTCTATCGTGGTCATACTTAAGACAGCGCCACCCTCCCGGAACATCAAGTTTCTTCTTCCTTCGTTTTCGAGCGAACGTTTTTTCCGCTCTTTTACTCCATAACTTGGACCTACAGAAATTACAACGATCGTGGATAATTTGACGTTCAAACATTAGTTTTTGGGATAAAGGTACGATGTGAAGAAAATGAAGGAAATTTATCATTTATTAAAAATCTCATTCTTTCTAAGGAATTTCCTATTTTCGAAGAAAAACTTTGTACTAATTTATCATTAATAATTCTATATACATTTCGGTACTTTTAAATGATACATTATATACAAAATTTATTATCGTTAAAACTAACGTTTTTACTTTGATTGTCTTAATACAGCAGTTTATGATATTGTTTAAAAAAGTATAATATTAGACATGTATTATAATATTACGCAGAGTTGTTCATCTTTCTTTGTCTTATAAAAAATGTTTATTAAAGGGCTTTCAGACCGTGGTGTTAATCCGGATGAGTGTGCTATATCGTGTTACGAAATAAATGGGAGGTCGCACGTGCGTTTACGGGCATTTAGGCGTCATTAGCTCTCAGCTTTGCGCTCATTATCCTGGCATTAATATAAGTACTTGTCGTAATACTTAATGATCCGTAAGTAATTGTATAGTGTCATTAGTATGTCGCTTGCTACGGATGTGACAATGAACATAACGCCTGCCAATTTCGGTAATTCGAAGCTTGGATGGTCGAATTCATTTGAATAACACAAATTACACAGACCAGATTAACGAAATGCAGCGTGAGTTCCAGCCACTGTCGAGTTTTATATTTCACTGAATAGTGAGGTTGTATGAGCTCTTCGCTTAGATAATTAGAATTTGCAATTGTAATTAACTGTATTTTTGCCTTTTTTATATAATATCTTGTATTATATATCATATCTTGCATTGAAATTGTATAAACGGTTGTAAATAATAAATGATGAGCTATGATTTCTGAATGTTGAGAGAATATTATTAAAATAGATTATATATAATTGAGTTTGCGTGTGCATTGAGAATAAACGGTAAACCATAGTGTTGCATTGGATTTGATTTCAAAATATTTGAATTATGAATACTGCATGCTGAGCGTTTTGTCAAATATTGCAACTAATAATATGTATTTATGGAAGACGAATAATTTATAAGTATACATTACAAAAAATACACATACACACTTTCTGCAATTGATACCATTTCCAAATTTACGTTATTGTACCATCACTGAAATTTTAACACTTTTTAACGAATTGTCGGAACAAATCTGTTTTGAGGTAGGCGAGAGGAAGTCTGCACACTTCTTACCGGAAGTGTCGTTAGTCTCAAGTAATTCGCGCGGTACGACGTTTCCTGAACATCTTCAACGACCCCTCGCGCTCTGATAGCGTCTTGCACGTTGGAATTTTCACACGCTCGAGAAGCCAGAAACAAAGAGGAGCATCCAAGATTTCGGTGGCTTCGGAAGGCGTCTACGAAGGGATGTAAGGGGGTGACAATGTCTCGCGATCCTCGTGCGCATTGTGCTGTCTCTCCTTTCTTCTTCTCCCACCTTGCATTCCCTCTCTGTCTGTCTCCGTTTCTGTCTCTGTCCCATACTTCTGCAGACAGTGCGAGAAGAGATCTTGGAGAGATCCTGGAGGGATTCCATGGGTATAGATGCTGAGGACTCTCTCTACCCTCGCATTCTCCTGTATGCCGCGTTTCTTCCTTCATCTGCGTTTCTCTCTTTCTTCCGCTAGCTGCTCGCTCTTTCTTTCTCTCTCTGCCTCTTATTTAACTTAAGATTGGATTGCAGATTACACATCGCACTATCCTTGCTTTTGCCGTCCTATTCTTAATTTCAGTTCACTGCCTCGGTGCCTCTGTTTTCTTTTTTTTTTCCTTCCACTGTTCTCCATCTGCACCTCGTGCCAGGGTCCGCCTAGCATCTTCGTCTTCTACTTTTTTAAATCTCGCTTTATATACCTATCCACCGGGAAAGCACGAAGTGAAATAGCGCCGGAAATGAGAATCTATTCCCGACCGGGTTGAGGGTGAAATTATTTTGCGGATATAGGCTAGCGAGAGTGAGTTCCTTTCCCCATTGGAATGACTTGATTTTTCAAACCATTAAAATATAGAGGCGACGTATTTCTCGTCGGAAATTGCAATTATTGTAATTAGAGTATTGTTAAATTTAAATTGTTATTGTAACTTAAGGGGACATTATTAATCTTTTGCCAAATTTTAACATAGTTTTTGGGATGTTTTTTTGCATGTTTAGAAAAAAACATAACTTCGGGCTTTTTTCCTTTGTTTTTATTATATATTGAAAGTAAAAGAAAAATTTTGTTTATATAAATTCGTTGAAAATTGCGTTTTGAAAATTGGTCTGCACGCTGTGCATTGCCTGCTGATCGATAACTTTTCTCAACTTTTAGTGATTTGAAACAAATAAAAGTAAAAAAATATGAAAATATATTAAATTCTTTAGAGCTTATATCTATTTTTTTGTAAAAAAGTTGAAAATTAACGAAATGGCGACCATTTTTAAGAACCGTCAATTTTTTCCTTTTTTTTCAAATTTTGACGCGGTCAAGAAAATAGTTAATTTATGAAAAATTAATTGAATTTAGGTATAAGCTCCAGCAAAAACATTTAATATTTAGTTTTAAAAAGATTCAAATCGGTTAAACAGTTTTGGAGAAAAATTATCGGCCAGATGAAAAAATGTAATTTCGAGAAAAACGCGTTTAAAGTTTTATAACATGTTTACACGTAAAAAAATGTAACATTTTGACCAAAATCGATTTAAGGGAAATAAACTATACATCTGAAGAATGCGAAAAACGCAAAAAAAATATCGAAAATTTCAACCCAAAGATTGATAACGTCCCCTTAAGAAAGATAAAATTTAATATTCCCGAAGAAATATATGATACGCAATTTTGTTTAGGCTCCAACAAGTTCTAACTGTTTTTATCTTTAGGAGCAATATAATACTTAAATTAGAAACAATATTGTTCTTCCGTATAAAACTATTTAATCACTTATAAAAAGAGATATATTTATCATTCTTCATTATTATATACGGTGACAAATGGCAAACTTTGTTTCTGCAATAAAGTCAAATTAATTCTTTATATAAAATATTAAACTCGCACTATAGTTCTGCGACAACCAGTTAAAACTTTTGTTGAAACTTTAATAATTGGTCGCAGCCTCCCCTAGCTAATATCGTATATATAATGCGTTTTAATATTGCACACGCTGTCACAAATGCTTTTGACGTTCTCATGACTGCTCGGATTAAGGTACTAATTACGATTAGGCGACATCAGAACACGCTGACAGGTCTGCCCGGGCGTGTTTGTCCTTCTGTGACATCTGTCGATTCCGGAGCGGAGAGTACGCGACATTGGAAGAAAGGAGGGTAGAGACGGGTGTAGGGAGAGAGGGAAATTGGCGCAGACAGAGAGACAAGTATAAGAAATGAAAGGGGACAACCGAGAGGAAGGTGGAGGTGAGGGAGCTGGGTAAATGAAAAGCAGTAAGCCGAGCCGAACGTGTTTAGGGGATGGCCGTATTTGAGGAAGGCACGTGACCGCGATTCGCAACCCACGGCAGCTGCGAAAAGGCTCCTCTCCTGTCCATATCCCTCTCGCTCTTCTGTCCTTCCTCTCGCTTTACCCTCTCTATTTACCCCCGCAATCATATCGGCAAATACGGCGTACAATTAAAGGCAATACAACGTGACCGCTTTGGACATGTGCATCGGCACGGAAAGCGCGCTGGCAGACGCGTGGACAGGAAGGAGGGGAAACACCTCCTTCACATTCCCGAATACGAATTTAATCGCCGTTTTGAAACGATTAAATTGTTTGGCATTTGCAATCGGCGTTCTCCTTTATTATGTTAAATCGTTATCATCATCGGTGGATACGGGAAACGCCCGCAAGGTTTTCCGCAGCTGCCGTAGAATCGTTCATTCAACTGATTCAAGTAGCGACCACCACGCACTACGTGTATCGATGGCAATCGAATCAACACCACATTGCGCCGAAATAAAATGACGTTCAAGAGGTATTTGATTAGCGCGCATATTGTTTTAATGAAAGAGGATATTCACAAATCGTTCATTCGCAAATATCAGATAGGGAACTCGGCGATGATTTTGTTGTTTTCAGTGATATTCTAACACTTATTCGCGCGCGAACAGTTATCGGCATTTTGTGTAAATTCTGTTATAAATATTTGTCGAAATTCTCACGCAATATCTAATGACATACATTGAACGTGATTGAAGAAATGAAAAGAGAATGTCAAACTCAAATTATAATCTGTTTGCAATCTGTCAGTTAAAAATTTCGTCGACGACATAATCGTAAGTAAAAATAAAATCTTTCTCTTTTAATAGCTTTTTAAGTATCTTAAAAAAAAAAGAAGCAAAGCAACGGACTTGAGGTACAATTGTTTCTTCAATCTATTGAGATTTGCTCACCGTTCAATCTATAGGGAGCAGCAATAGTGGCGATAGCGGCGAGAAGTTCACAGGTTACTTTAGCGCTCGAGTCAGTACACATTTGCAATTCCCTCTGAGACGGAAACTTATATATAATGCTTACCCTATAAACTCATAGCGCCAAGGAATTGCAAAGTAAAGATTTACATACGCGCGCGGACGTGTGCGTCAGATGCGAGCCGGAGCAAATTCGTTATTCCGCCTTATACGGGAGATCAACGTGCCAATGACTGCGACCGTCGCGATGCCGGCAGGACGGTACAAAGGGACGGACAAAGAAGCAAACGGAGAAAGAGAGATTTACGCGTTCGCTCGTCGGTTTCTCTTTGCATTCGGCGGAGATGCGACCATCACAAATAACTCGACACTATTATCTCTATACTACGGGCGCTTTGTACGCCGTTCGCCGGAGTTTACGTCGTGACAACTACGTGCTCTCTAATCGTGAAACGAGCTTCTATTTTTTTTCCCGTTTAGCTTTCTCCCCGAGATTCTTTCTTCCCGCGGAATAATATGTCGCTATTAAATGTGTTGCGGATAATTATTTACGGTTACATGATAGCATAATTACTGATCAGATTATATGTGCAAAAACATAAATGTTGCAACAAAATAGTTTCATTTTTTAGTAATTTCACGATTAAGATAAAGATTCGTAGATGATGCTATGTTGATATGGATAAACGGGAATAAAACGATGATATTTTCAATTTACTGGTTGAAAATGGATTAATCGTGACGGTATTCTCGGTGAGACTCGTCAACGCAGGGATGATTGTGTAGAGAATGAGGTAGAGTTCATTATGATCAATTTTCCGCGAGACGTTCAGTATGATGAAGAAATGAGTAGCTTCGTAGATCGCGGCATAAGACGCGGGAAATCCGCTTAGCACCGAGGGAGCCCCGGCGGTGACAACTTATTTTCGCGTGAAGGCGACGCAAAGCTCGCGTTGTCCCCAATACAAAGAAAACCCGGGGAAAATCTAGACACGCGCGCGCTCGCGTATCTCTGAACGTGTGCCCCGTGTACCCTCATTCGGCGCATCGTATAGACGCTTTACACGCGGCTTAACAGTCGATGGTTATAAGTCGCGGGTAAATATTGTGCCGGTAAACAGCGCAGGATCCGAAAGGGCCTTAGGGTTCGACAGCAGTGAGTCGGAAGGGGTTGTACCGGTGGTTTGCACGTGCCGCTATTTACGCAGGGAGATACGAAAAGAGAAAGGGGAGGAAGGTAGATCGCATATACTCGGTCGTACAAGTGTGTATGTGTGTGTGTGTTTCCAAAAGGCTTATGGGTACTCCGGTATCAGTTACCCCGTTCAAGTGTCTGTCCGCGTTTCTATTTCGATCCACTTCCTGGCTTCTCTTGAGCTCCAGTCATGGCTTACTCCGCTGCGTACCTCCTGAGTATTATTGCGAGAGTTAAGGACCGCCGTTTCACGTTTGCGTTAGTAACAGCATGTATACGTTCTTGCGGCAGCGATATACGGTTTAATGACCTCGAAAGGTGGTAGTCACGTTTAGCGGAGGATGCGGTAATGAGGCTAAGACTACTGGAGGATAACTTTAGTAATAATAACGTCTCTTAATTTAACGCGATAAAATATACTTAGAGCAAATGTAATGTGCCTGCAGTCCGGAGTATCCTTGGTGTTTTTAATCCCTGATTAAAGATCGTATTATCTGTTCTCTCTCGAATGATTGTTATTATTACAGATTAAAAATGACAGATTACATTAGCAAATTAATAGACGATATTGTGCAAACAGGAAAAAAATTAAATTAACCGCTTAACTTCGTCGCAATCAGAATTAATGAGCAGTCTCGGTGATCGCGACGTTTCAACGATTTCGACATAGCTGTCGGCGAAGCGCGTGAGTCGAAATTCCGCCTCGTCAAAATATTACCGCTGCGAATTGAGGTGTTTGAGTATATGCCAGCGGTATTTGCGAATCACGCGAAGAACTCGAAGAATTCCTCTCGGCGCGGCGCGGCGCGGCGCCGCACTGCGCCGCGCCGTGCCCGCGCTCAATACCCCGTCGCGTCGACGAATCTCGTGAACACGGTAACCGGATACTTTCGCAGCGCGAAATCCTCATAGATACTCATCCGCGCGATATATCGATACGCAACGATGACGGAGGAGTGAGGAGTCCCCGAGTATGTGTACGCGTACAGTTATAACGAGAGGATCAGACGTCACACCGTACACCCTCACTCGGCTATTCAAACAGTTTGGTAAGCGTGACACACTTCTCCCGAGATGAAGAGGAGTCGGCAGTCGAGCGAGTGCCTCCTCGTGCAACCAAACCGGACTGAATATAACACGGATCCGCATGGTAAATATGCTCTCCTAGTTAGTGCCGCCGCAAACATTGATATCCGCGTTATATGTGAGGCCAAATCGTGGAACGGCGAGCTGGAGGAACTTGCTCGCTACCAGCTTAGAAACCGACGATCTTAGAAGTGTGCTCCTCCAAGGGAATGATATTCCGTTGATAACTAGGTCAGTTTTAGCGAGAGCTCTTCATTAGTCAAGCGCAAATATTGAAATTTTTAAATATTCTTAACTGTTATGGCATATTTCGCTTCGTTGCCAGTGAGTTTACTTACTTCTTTTTTAAAACTTTTATATGAATTGCACGCGACATGAAAAATATACGTTTATTCATTATTTATAATAAAATTTTCTTGTTTATAAAATAAACAAATGTTTAAATTAATATTATTATTAAATTAAAACTAATTATTATTAAAAACATTTTAAATAGTTGTGCATTCTGTTAGATTTTATTTTTTTTAAGTACTATCCTAATAAGTTAAAAGCATATCAAAAGATAGAAAAATATTGTCGTATATTCGATTTATCTTTGAATAAATCTGATTAGATACTCGATGCTTTTTGCATTTAGAGAACCAGTTTACAATTACTCTTGGTATTAAAATGTCAAAATCCTATATTGCGCGAAATAAACGATAATTAGAAGCAGTCCAATGTTATAATTGGCAACAATGAGAACAGCGGCCGTGCCGTCTACTTGTTTGACTTTGCATTATATCAGCATAACATTACAAATTGTACATTAGTTTCCTACAGCCAAATTCTGAGATTGTTAATTGCGTTTCATATTACCAAGTATATCATATCCGCACGTTTATTTAACGAATTTGCATCATTGTTGGATTTCGATCAACTCTTTATGAAATATTTTTATTTGCATCTTAAATTATCTCTTAACATCGTTACGAATATACTGATCATAAAAATAGAAAGAATTTCGAATATTATTCTCTCTGGATACATAGTTATAAACAGATTATCTTCTAAATTTCAGGCATAAACTAGATGCTATATAATTACATTATCTTGCGCTATAATGAACTATTAGAATGTTTGCTAGAAATAACAATCAGAAGTTCTTATAATTTTGAGCAGAGAGCTCCGGTAACAGGAAATTATTACTAAATATAGGTCAGCGCTCGTCGAGTTTCTCGGCATTATAATATCCTTATTCGAGCGAAATATCTTTTCTATTTTGCGCATTTATAATGCTTAAAATTAGAAAGATCTTTATGTATATGATGAACATAAGAAAATATCTATTTGAGATTAAAAACATATTTTGCTATTATACCGAAATAATTAATATATACTATTTTGCACGATGAAGAAGATATATTCTTTAATATTTTAGTACTATCTTAGGGGTAAATAATCAAATACGATTAATATATATGTAATAATTTATTTAGAAGTACAATATATATTAACATATATATATAACTGCAATAGTGATACAATGTAATTAGTGTAATAATCTTTCGATCAATAATCTTCCTTCTTCTTCTATTAGAAAATTATAAGAAGAAAATAAAAATTGTGGAAAACACAATAACTCGAACTTGTCAACGTAACTCACAACGCGGAAAGGACAAGACGTTGAAGAGGAGAAGAAGATGACAGATCCCCTGCGACATGCGTGTATGCCCGAGTAACCCTACCGTACGTGACTGCAGCAGACTAAACAAAAATACATAAGAAAACGAAGACGCGAGTCGGGCCGGGCATCCCAAACTGCCATATAAAATTCTCGTGCACGCGTATTCTCGCGCATTTCCTAAAACAACAGCGTCACGCGCGCGGTTATTTTTACCCTCGCATCGCGCGCCCGCGCGACACATCGAGGGATATCTCCGGCGCTTACGACGTATTCAAAAGGCAAAATCGTGCGCCATATCGAAAGGCATCGATTGTTCGCCAAAGGCTCGGGGAAAACACCCCCGAACCAGAACGCGGTTCGTGTTTATGGTTTCTCGGTCGAGAGTGCCAGTGCGCCTCAATGGCATACGTCCCGAAACATTTCCTTACATTCCGAGTCAAAGACGCGCCTGCTCCTTCCGTCCCGGTGTGTGCAGTCGAGGAGAAAGAAAACGACGCGTTCCAGGACGGTAGGAACGTCGTATCGAGCGCCGTTTTCCCCGTCGGAGAATGCAGATTTCTTAACTGGCGAGCGTGCATGTGGTTTTCCTCGTGCGGCTAACGGCATCGACGCGGGATTCTTTTTTAAATCGAAACATTCCACGATACGGCACGGCACTTCGATGAACCGCTTTCGGAATGTTAAAGGTTACTTTCCCAGAGGGTATATGCTCAATATCGCTATTTATTCGCGTATACGACACGTATATGTCGTAGCAACGCGGATTTTGCCGTTTCAGGTGGCGCGTATGTTGCGAGCGTGATAGAAAAGTTTAGTGCACCGTGACAGGCTGATATTGCATATCAGAGAAACGCGACGCGTCCCCCAGTAATTACGTGATATAGCCGGGGATCTCCACGGGCGCTATAAGCGCAAAATCAGGTTATTGCCGAGAAAATCTCGATCGGCCGATATGACGCGCGTATGTGCCGCGTGTGCGTGTGTACTCCGCGTCACGGAGTAAGGGGCCAGAGAGAGAGAAAAAGAGAGAGCAAGAGAGATGTGATCGTAGCAGCTTCGCGAGACGTTTCGAAAAATAAATGACGGGGAAAAATATTCCGGGCGATATAGGAACCGATCAAATTCCTCCAGGAAATTGCCTGTGATATTACGATGGTCGCACGCGGGGACGCTATCTCTCTCTCTCTCTCTCTCTTCCTTTCTGCCTCTTTCGTTCTTCAGCTTCCTCCATCCCACTTTCACCTCTTCGGCGCTACGAGGTGGCCCCGTCGTTGAACGGCGACCCCGTCGTTCCCGGGAGAGAGGTCTCGAGCGGCCGTAAGCTGGAGCTAGCTTGCCGACTGCCTGCGTTATTGTCATCGTCCTCATTCTCGTCCTCGTCCTCGTAGTCCTCGTTGCCGTCGAGGAGCTTCATCCCGGGGCACGCCCAGCGCTTTGGCTCGTCAACACTTCGGGTTTGCTGAAATCGCACGCACACGTACGGCACCTCTCGAATGTGCGTGGCACTGATTCTGCGGCAGACATCGCGTCTGATGTACGTACGTCCGGTTGCGTTTGTGCGTGACCCGTCACACCGACCAAATATCCGTCCAGTTTACCTTCTCGCGATACCAAGTAGAGAAAGTACCGTTTCACACACCGCGTGCGTTTGAATTTAACTAGGCTCTCCAGCTGCGTCGTAATCGTTGGTATTTGCGTGGGCTTGGAATCGCTGGGCATACATTTTGGAATGCATTTAATGCCAACGCATTTTGTTAACTTGTAACGAACGACGCTTGTATGTTGGAGTCGTACGAATAACTGAACATAGTTAAGATATTTAAAGCATTTCATTCTCGGACCATCTGTTAAATATTCCATAAGTCACAAGAGAGTAGATATTTTTCAAATATAATTCGATTATAATTTTTGTTCTCTAACGTATGCAATTTTATCAACGTAATATTCCAACTTTACCAAATATAGTTTAATCGTACAAAATAATTCAACAGATTAGATTTAAATGGAACACTCGTTGTGCATTTCAGATCCATTGTAGCAGCGTTACACATGCACATCGTTACGGGGAATTTCTCTTTCGAGATAACGGCGTTTTGTGCTAATGCGTTAACTTGGAAGCGGGCGCGAATCGTCTGAAACGAAAATAACGTCGAATCTGACTTTGTCTCGCATTAAGAAAACAGACCGAATAGCGCTCGTGCATATCTCTCGTGCTCTCACTTCTCTCCCCTTTCTCTCTTTCTTCCTTTCGCACTTTCTGTGTGTGTGCGCGCGCGCGTGAACACACTCGAAACCCATAAACCATGGGAGCCGAGTCACATCCGGTGCATAAATCTCGCGGGGGTTAGCTGCCGGCGGTGCCTCGACTTGCACGTGGAGATGGAGGGGGGGAGGAGGAGGGGGATGTCGAGGAGTCGGCGGGAGGGACGAGCACGACAGCGTGGCACGCACCCAGAATGGCACGACAAACGTGTGCCGCCGGGTAGGTGGAGCAGAGGACAACTAGTTAATGGTCATTAGCGAGTCGCGCCAGTTTTAAATCTTCTGCCGGCTGCTCGAAGGGGCGTGCTGCCGGTCGACCCCTGTCAACCACCGAAAAGGCTTCCACCTAGTTGCACGTAGGTTGGCTCAGCAAATTACCCTTACCCCACCCCCTAGTTAGCTCACTGGTTATTACGTAATTCGATGTTGAATGCAATCGCGCACCCTTCGCGAGTCGACCAATTATTCGGCCACGTCTCTCGCTTTTGCGAATTGCCCGTTCCCCATGAACGTAATGCAACACTCCCCGCGCCCCGTCCTTCCTTACGACCACACGGACTCGCGTGCCATCGATTAATGCGCTTGGCAAATGTTGTAAGGAACGATGCGATTGATGTTGGAAAGACTGGCTACGGATTAAAATAGCTTTCCTGTTGATAATGATCTAATTCTCGTTTTCTTTTCTAGAAATCCGCGGTCATTTCCGACCGTTTCTATTTTTTTAGATTAATATCCTATTTCTTGTGTAAAAGATAGGATTCTGAAATTTTATAACTTTAAAATGAGGGAAGTGATTGATAAAAAATTATAAAATTTCAGAATTCTATCTTTTATAAAAAAGAATATTAATTTACAGTAGAAAGGGTCAGAAATGACCGGTACTTCAATGTTAAATAGATTGGATCAAGAGTCACTAAATTTGCAGCAGCCACTCATAAATGACATTTCACAAAATATGGAATATTATTTTTTATAAATTTTTGACGGCTATTTAGAGATACCTTTGATATTTTCTCAACCCACGTCCAAATTCCCGTTTGACGGCCGCGCGTCGAAGCCACGATTTTTATCAGCATGCCCGCGCGGCGACGCAATTGAAGATATTTCACTTTTAAATGCAGCGAGCTCTCCATGTTACTCGATTACCACCGCCGAGCGCAATAACGTGTGAGGCCGACGAGTGGCTAATAACTAGTCGCTCGTACAGTGGTGGAAAGCAGTGTAATGTATCAACTGGTAGTAATTAAAAGCCGCCGCGTAGTGCGGTAATGGTCGAGGCCCGTTACGATCATCGCTGCAGCGCCTATAAATCGTCTGTCGTAGGTGGATACGCCGTGCTATTGGTCATGCTCTTTTTTTCGCGTCGCTGATGCCGCGCGTTCGTTTTCACCGACGATCTGTCTCCCTAGCGTCGCGCCCGGCTCATAAATAAAACCAAACATCTGGCGGATCGCGCTCGGTTAATAATCATTAGCGCCAGGCAGGGCGAACTTAAATCTCGACGATGCTCTCGTCTACCAAAGGCAGTCGGTCCTTATACTCGGTCAGCTCTCAGAGTCTCCGTCGCGCAACGACTTCTTAAGTCTGAGTCATATTAAATCGCATGACTGCTCGTGAGAACGTCTCCAGTAACGTGTTTAAAGCTTAATGTGTTATAATAATTAATTTTGCCGACATCTCGTTCAAGATCTCGTCAAGTATCCGCCACCCTAATTTTCTGAGTGCTACAAGTTTGAAGTAGAACTCGTTTCTCAAAGCGACCAAGCGTTGAAATATAAAAAAAATTTCGTTTACATGAACATTTATTCGAAAAGTAATTTTTTTCCTCTCAAGAAGATATCGCTTGTAATTATTCGCCCCTTATAAATTTCGGCGATTATTTTGGAGTCAGCGATTGTGACTACCGCGCGTGGTGATATTCATTTTTGCTCGCGAGCAATTAGTTTGTTTCACAGCGACGGTAAAAGGTTGCTATTCCTAAGGGACGGTTAGCGTATGTATACATTTATGCGCGTACGTGTGCACAGTGGCGAATGCGTTTCCACTAGGTTGTTCTTGTTTCCGGCAGCATGCGGAGATGCCGGTTTTACGAAGTCGGCGTTAATTGCCTCCGGAGATACCCTCGGTCGTACCATAATTCACGCATAAATACATGAAATTACTTTCCCTTATTTAGGGGCTCGTTAGGCAGATCTACTGTTATTGCCGACAAAGCGAAATAAACCGGCGCGCCAACATTCTCAACGCGGCTATACGTACGCGAGAATGTTATAATTTAGATATAAGCGTTATACTTCGCACCACCTCGCTATACCGTCATTCTTGGTGATTGTAGTTCGATGAAACAAAAAGTGTGAGATAAAAACAGATAATTATATTTATTATAACCTAATCTTTCGCATCGCAGAAAATAATGGAACGAAATTATTATTTTACGATGACCAATCAAAAATATTACAATTTATTTAAGAAATAATTTAAACTCGTAGAATTGGAACGTTTATTAAAAGTTTTCAAATATCTCTTAGACGCTTGTTACTTGGATATTTCAAGTAGTTTGTAAAAGTAATGCCAAAAGGATATTGTAAGATGTTGTTTTCTCGGAACTGTTTCTCGAGATTTATGTCTGATTATTCACGGATATTCGTAAGTATTTCAAAAATGTTCGTAGTTTAATTTAGCCAGAAATTCCAGGTTCTATTAAAAGATAGCTCTAAGCTCAGAGGATTTGACGTCGCTGGCAAGCCCATAAGCTATTCTGCTAAGTAGGCAGTTGTATATTTTTCCGTGAGACAACAGTGAGTATCAAGAGAGTGACGCAGAACACTTGGGTATACAATTCATAACCGGAACAGAGCGGAAACACGCCATGATGTCACGTTGGACAAATGTGTCTGATGATTAGCTCCCTGTTTTCTAATTTTGCAAAACTGAATAGTTAGGTCTTATTTTATCTCGGGATATGCTTTATTTAAATTATTTATAATCTGTACACATATTTAATTCAAAATTAACATATACCTGAGACAAGTGGATCAAAAAATACATTTATAAATTTTAAGTTACTAATTTAGTTATATATCCTGTACAAATACCGCCTGTACTCTGCATCTAATTTAAGTTGCTACACAGGGGGGAAGCAAATATTAATGAAGTTTCTCTGTTACAATTCAAGAAGTTTTCTTCATTGTAATTTATGGAATGCGAGTATTTTGCCTCAGTCGGATTTAAGTTGCCGGACCAGTAACATCTATTGATTTAAACCAAGTGGAATTAGTGCAGATAGAATAGAAAAATATGACGTTATGAAGTTATAACTCTCATTTCGAGCTACCGTCATAATAAATTTCGATAGTAATTACACACGTTGTAGCTGTAACTGCAGGACCGGCGATGAAGTACAAACTAGATAAACAGATAAACGAGGTTGCTGAGGGTGTTCATAACAAGGGTCGAACTTCGAAAAGCGGATTTGTCGGAGTAGTAATTCGACCCCTGTCCTACCTCTGTGGACACGTTCCACTAATTAATAACGATAAGTACGAATGCGTCTACACCGCAAGGGATAAAACGGCGGTTCACCAGATTCCCACGAGACAAGCACACCAGCCTAGAGTTGAGCCGATAAGCGAGAATATGTGTGTGCGAATTTTTCTTTCTCTTCTCCTGGCTTTTTTTTACAAAATCCATTTCAGTTGTTCGACTTTTCGGTACACTGTGTAACTCGCTGACGAAAGCAACAACGCGAAATCTCATAAATCCGCTACCGCGCAATCGTAAAAATTCGCTCGTAAAGTTTCTCGTCAGCTTTGCTGCTAGAAATAAATATGGGTGGAGCCGTGGAAGTGACAACTACGTGGTATCGACAATACAGAGGCCACAGAGACTTGGGCTCGATATCAGCGAAGATTTATTTTCCGCATAGAAAATATAAAAGAAAAATTTCAGTTTTTACAAAAGATATTAATTTTATAAAATTTAACTCATATTCTTATTTAAAATATTACATTTATTTTAATTTAATTTATTTCCATAAATTTATTATTTCAAGAATATATATATTTTACAGCGACGATAATTGTATGTAGCGAGTTGTTTGAAAAGAATTTTAAATAAGATAATAAATAAGAATTCAATAATTCGATAGAAATGATCTAATATCTCTATAATATCTAATGCAATTAAAAATTATCTCTAATTAATTCTTGTCTGCCTAAAATTATTAATTCTCATTAGTACAATTAAAATTAAACGAAAAATTTAGAATTTAAATTTTAAATCATAATACAATTAAAATTAATAAAGTAAATTTTTAAATGATTACTTTATCTTATTTTTATTTAAAAAAACTTATTGATTTATTTTTTAGAAGCGAAGGGAGTCGTTTATAAATTTGTGAAAACTTTACTTTGCTTTACTTTTAGGCGAGACTAAAAGAATGTGTATACGTCTTTCATAACTATCAGGTAGTTAAATCAGTTTTAACGATTTATATGTAAAAAAAAATTGTTGGCCTAGTTGTGCTGCGAAGCATGTTGGATCGTTATCACTTCTGGTTTCAAAAAATCCATAGCTAGCTTTTGATCCTTTAAAAAATTCATAAACTCTAACGGTTATATTGCTAACGACCAAAACGAAAGATATATTTGAAATATTACAAATAAAAATAAAATAATTTGAAACAACTTATTTAAAAAAATACAAAAATTGAAAGAAACTATATTGCTGATAAGAAATAATTTCAAATTTACTCTTGAGCGAAAGATACAAGAGCAATCATAAGTTCTAATTACTTTTGAAATGCAAAGAGAAAATTTGTAGCAAAGCAGATTATCCTCGCAGTTAGATTAATATGGCATTTTAAGATAACGATCGCGTAGCCCTAAGGCACAATGGCGACGCTCGAGGTACCGAATGCGAAGCAATACAACCTGTGAATAGCGATCCGTAGGATGTATGGGTCGGAGTTATAACTAGCTGGGAACAATCCCAGCGACTTTTGATGGTGTTGGATATTAAATTTCGCCTGTGTCTCCTGGTTTTATTGGATTACGGATAACCAGTCGGGGTATGGCGCTGTGCTGGAGTGCTCGCCACCCTTGTTCCTCTCTAAGTACCCTGCAAACCATGTCTGCATTGGCACGTAACACTCGGTTCGTCGAGTGTTGCTGGGACAGAAAGAGAGAGAGAGAGAGGGAGGAGAGAGGGGGTGTGTGTGCGTGTGCGTGTGTGTGTGTGTGTGTGTGTGTGTGAGAGAGAGAGAGAGAGAGAGAGAGGACGGCCAGAACTGTTTGTATGAAAATTAAATTCATAACGATAAAATCCTTTACGACCGGAACGCGAGTGCGCGTATACGCGACGGTACATGCATATCTGCGACCCGAAGTGCGTCCGCCGACGAAATTTGGTTCAATGCAATCAGCCGGACTCGTGGAATTGAAAGGCGGTATTCGCTTGCACGGTGTTGCGCGAGTAAGTTGAGTATCATCTGAGTAGTCAGCCGAGCGTGCTATCGGATTTCGCACACCTATAATATTCCACCGTAGAATTCGCAATAACATTTCCTTTTTTTTTACGAGTGTCCTCAGGAGTAAAAAGAGGAATTTCTGATATAGAGCAAACAACATAGATACCATTTGATGCTTTCTTCCTTTTATTGGGATATGCAAGATATGAAAGAATGTGTTTTGCTACGCTTTATGGTTTGTTTTTCAATACATGTCGAATCTTGCGTCGAAATTGATCAATCTGCTAATGAATTTGTACTGTCCGTGTATCTAATACCTAAGTAGAGTAACATACGTAATAAGAATAATCTTTTTTGTTGACATTGTATAAAAATTAACAAGTTTTATAACTGTAAGAGATGTAAAGAAATGTAATAATTCGTAGTAATTCCAGTAAAAAGTTTCTATCGTAGATATTTAGACGTTTATTTTGAAATAATAGTTTTCCAAAGCATTATAAATTTCGACGATATTTGAATGTCAAACACGCGGTATCATGTCTACCTTAACGCGATATTTAAATTCCTGTCGCTTTGAACATAAATGACTTGTATGATTGAAGACGCGCAGTAGAAGTCAGTCATAATCAATTTCACGTCGATCTTGGTCGTCATCCCGGTCAATTTCATTAAAATGCTCTCACCCTGATTTTACGAACAGGCGCGAATAAAAGACGGGGATGGGGCGACGCGCCGTGCACCGCAAAATGAAAATTACGACAGAAAATGGCGCGGCTTTGATCAGATCGCGGGG
>VBVR01000279.1:0-13831 GCA_011638315.1 Tetramorium parvispinum | reverse complement strand
AGATTATCAAGCCGCGTTATCTCCCATAACGATAACATCGCGGAAGTTTGTCGGCGGGCGACTAGTGCACGCTACTCCGGAAATCGGATTCATCTCCGCGGTTGATTTTTTCGTCGAATTGTGTAAATCAGTGACTCGGCGAATTGCCGGTATAGACGGAGAAGTCGGGATTCGGATGATGAAGTAACGAGTAAATAGAGGCGGGCTCGTTTATTGACGAGGTAGTCGAACTGCGCGCTCTCGTACACGGATGTAGAGACGGCACGTTAGAGAGAGGAGTACGGGACAGAGAAAGAGGGAAGCTATATATACGATCGAATGATGGAGTGCCGGTGGTTACGGCGATGGGTCAGGTAGCATCGAGTGCAAAGCAAACCTTCCTTATTCAAATGACCGTGTGCCAGCGAAAAACTGTGGTTTCGGTATTGATCCATCGATCCGCCTACTCTGATCATTAACGGATTACGTTTCGTATAGCGACGCCGAATCGCGGTCGCGATATGTTGTTTAGTCGCGTATGCGACATTCTATACACGCGCGTTAATGCGGATTCCTCATAGTCACGTCGCACCCGGGGTTTTTGATTAGCGCAAATGACGGCGCGTTAGTTACTGTGAAAGGTGAAGCACGCGTATTATCTGGCGGAGTAATGTGTATGAAAAGCGCGCTGCGGAAAGGCTCTCCCTTCAATTCGATCGTCGAATGGAAACACACAGTCGGACTTGGATGCGCAGCATCACGGAGTGACGTATGTAGTCCCTTTTACAAGTGTAACGCATTCGACATTCATACCACATCGCCAATATGCATTCGGGATGATATTATGGCTGGCTGATCAAAAGCAAGATCAACAGTGTGGGAGTTCACCTTGTAGAAATGACCCAAGTGGGTTCGTCACAAACGGAAAATCTCCACAATTTTCGAAATAACTGTGATCGAGAAAGAGCTCTATATATACGGCAAATGTGCGGCGCGTCGTTGGCCGGAAAAAAAATAAATTGAAAATGTATACATCTTTGCCGAATTAATTGCTAAATCTGTCTAACCAATCCCTGGGACTGTTTTCTGAACCTATATCGCGGTGGAATTTTTCATCAATGGAAACGTCGTTTCACCGACGAGGCGAACGATCGGCGATGTAGGTAGATATTTTTGTTACGCTGGCCGAACAAAGCCGTCCACTTTCATCGCCCACGCGTTCCGCTCTCTTGTCTCCTTGCGCGTCCTCGAAATTTTATTTCATCGGCCCATCAAACGATAAATGTTTCATGCGTTCCACGAGAGACTGACCTGATCCGCGTCATTCGTTTGCAACATCATTGTTTTGTGCATAGTATGGCTTTGCTTCCCCCTCCCTCCACTCTCTCTCTCTCTTTCATCCTGTTTCTCGCGGAAGCACGGACCAATCCACCATTGCTGTCCTGAGAGGCTCGGGAAATGTTAGCGAGAGTACTTTGCGAAAATTGAATCCCTTCATTTTCTCGATGTTTATCGTGGAGGAATTGCTCTTCAGTCATGATAACGACGGAACGTCAAATGGCGAGACAAGGAAGAAAGTCAAAAATACATCCATCTTTATATCAATATTATATTGATGATGCTCAATGAGAGAGACATTAATTTACTGCCGAAATATGCAAACGAGATTAAATAACAGTTGACGATCTATATCGATACAATTTTTACTAAAATCTTATTGGCACGCCACGCTTTGAATCTTGAAATATAATTACAAGTTAGTATGCAAATATGTGATTGTTCTTAATGAAATTGTAAATATTGAAAATCAAAATTAAATACATGATTTCTTTCACTAGATACAACGTTATAGATACGCGTCTAAAAAATAAGTATTAAAAGGAAAGTGCGCACATTAGCTCACGTCACTATGCCGCCTCTTGAGTCCTGTCTCGCGGTTTGCGATATCCCTCTTGCTTCGTTCAATCAATCCTTTCTCTCTATCGTTCTTTGTCCCGCTCTCGCCGGCCATCATAATTGCCGGTAGGTCATTTTTCATTGGCCGTTTCGCGTAGCGCGACGGCGCAACGCAGTAGCGGGCGGAAGAAGGATGGCGATGATTGATGACGTTGTTTTTTCGTTGTTTCATAAATCCGGATTCTCGTTATCGATGGATCCGTAACGATGCGCGCTTATATAAATTGCCACGCGGCGCGGACCTCCCCGGTGGACGTTATCAACGAAAAGGTCTCGATTAAGCGGAAGCTTCTCTCCTTCTAATTACGAACAATAAGACACGGGGACTATCTTCCCACTTCTCCATCCCTCACCGGCTCCTCCGCTCGATCGATCCACCGAAAAGAAGAACGAGCGAGGATCGTTCCGTTCGCGGAGAAATGGTTCCTGAAGTGTAATTTACGAGCCGGGAGTTCTTTATCCCCGTCCTGCGTAACGAGCTCCCAAAGATATCAAAGTACTACATGGTCGTTTGGTCGCTAACTCGGCTCGACGTGCCCGCCGAATTTATCTACGGGACGCAATTCTTTCCTTTGTCCCACATCGGTTAGCGGAAAACAGCGCCAGCCTGTTCGTAAACGGTTTAGCGACGTGACCGCGGATAAAGGGACGCGCGTTCGATCATCGCGTTTATCACTCACCGAAATGCGTCCGGTGGATCGGCTAACGTACCTGAAACAGATAGTAAAATGCATCGTTAGCGGAACGACGGCATGAACGGAAAAAAAAAGTTAACAGCTGATATATCGCCGCGCGCGATAATCATACATATGCAACAACTACTCGCAGCTATGTTAATAATTCGGATATGTTAACAATCTGCTAGCAAAATCAATGTATACGCGAATATACATCACGAGTTTTTTGACTGTCCTACCATGTAATCGAAACTGTTTAACGTTTAATTAACACTAAACCTAAACGACCCGATCAAATGACTGTTTTCAAGCTTTTATGTGTAGTTTCCTACAACAACACTATTGCATAACAACATTATCATATCGCCATTTAACTTTATGATTTTTTTTATATTACACATACAATTTTTCAATACTTCTTTTTTTATTTTTTCTCTTTTCTTTTCTTTTGAGAAATATATGCACTGAAAAAAATTCTGGTTAAAAATAGGAATTCTGATTATTATGAGTTATAAAGTATTGAATTCTCTTATAATAACCAGAATATTTGATCACGTCTACAAGATTTTCTGATTCGTCTGTTTTTAACCAGAATTTTTTTTCAGTAAACCTATTTTACTTATCGCAACCGGTCATTTGACCGGTTACGGTAGAAATAGGCATACATAAAATGTCGATAGGTTTAGTGTTAATTTGAGTGTCTATATTCTGTTTGGCATCTTGAGAGCGGACATCGAAACATTTCTCAAGGTTACGGACTTTCAGCACGTCGTCTCTTTAGCCAGGGTTACAAAGACTGACGTTGCGACGATCGGCGAACCGATGTCTTTTGCGCGCTGCCACGATGCAATTATGACGTTGCCAATAGCACGACGACCTTCTGCCTTCCTAGGAAGCTAGGCTAAGGCCGCGGTGCTTTGTGGTTTTACGCGTAATATACACGCGTTGAATTTAATATCGGGCGGTCTCGTAGCTCGTCGGGGCTCATTGTCAGGTTGGCCTGACGTCGGGTTAAACGCGATCGTTTTACCACCCGTCATTCCAGTCGCGCGCTAAGTATTAACCTCCATGCGCTACCTGGGTCGACCAATTTGCATACTGCCCGTCTATTACGTCCTGACCTAGCGCTGACGAACTCCTAGACGGTGGTCGGTTCACACGGTTGCCGGGGGTTCACTTGCATAATGGACCTAACTATTCGGTACTCTGGGCTATCCTTCACGTTGCTAATTGATCAGTAATCAGATTGACCTACGGTGCACTTGTGCACTGCATACATTAAGTCTTGCCTTACTTTATGAAAATGTATTAAACGAAAGGATTATATGTTCCGTGCCCTTACACACAGTCGCGCGCGACTATACATTTCAACTAATCTACTAATCTGCAGTTTTAGTTTTATCTGTGTATCGTTAGCGCTTTATAAAAAACTCTACGTAAACTGTACGTAAACAGGGCGTGTCAAATTCATCTTAGCTCGTAAGCGGGTCATAAGCGATTTCACACTATGTCTAAACCGACACGTTTTTAACATACTAAAAAGCACATGAGCTGATATGCTTTTTAATGGTCTTTTTAAATCTATATACAAAAGAGAAATGCAAAACACATCAGCGGGCGGTCCGCGGCCACTTCGTTGGCAGGTCGCGTGTTCGATAGTTCTCCGTTGATAAGCTTCGCATATAGAACGATAATAGAAGATTGTCAGTTGTGTTAATATAAAATGTGAACTATGTACTTTCCTAGAAGAATGATTAATGATTACAACTCAGCGTAATATTCGCGTCTAATTTTACGTTTCTTCTTTGCATCTGACCTTTGCGCTTCGTCAAGGATGTTATCTTATCTGTCAATCCTAATTTGATTCTCGAAATTTTTGCTATTTATGTAAAAAATTTTAAATCATACAGGGTAAAGTATTATCTTCGTAACTTTCAAAGAAACTCTATATACCTATCCTGAATGGCACAAGACCAACCTTCCTTCTTTATACAAATTATGCAATTTATATTCTGTTGAAGGGTTGACATCCGCAACCTTATTATCTTGCATGTGCATTTTGCTAGCTTATTTTTTTCACAAAACAACGCTTAACGTCAAACTTTTCAATGTTGTTTCTAGATATTAACTATTTTCTCTGGCATGAAAGTAGGTAGTTACACGTAAATCACAAAACGTAAACATGATTTATTTAAAAAGTTACAGTATTTTACGTAAGTTAACGTAATAATTTTTTATTACTTCCATTTAAAGCTCAACGTTTCCCCTTTTTAGCAGTATTCAATATTTGTATTTCTTTCACGCTATTCCGGCGCGTAAGGAATATTTCAGAAAACTCAACATTTTAATGAGTTAAGCGGAAATATCGCTTTTTTGATAATTCGAAAAACCTTATGATTCTCTTCACTCATGGCGCGCGTCTGTTCTCGAGAAGCGAAATCGGGGAGAGAAAGGAGAAGCGATCGGCGCGCGAGCGAGGCGGAGCCAGCGACGCGTATAAAAGTTCTGTGAAGGCATACAATGGCATCGAGGGTTGCGGGGGTGAAAGTTACGGTGAATCATTGGTGTGGCGGAGAATTGCTCTCCGGGTACACCACTTTGCCTTGCTCATAAAATAAATCTGATATTACCGAGCGTTCTTTCTCTCTCTCTCTTCCTCCCTCTCCCTCTTTCTTTTTCTATCGCGGTTTTAGCATGCATATATCTCAACCCTTCTAGCTCTCTTCCATCCCTTCCAGTGGTGCAGTACACCGGTATTTCGAAACACAATAGGGTGGTCGTGAGAAGTACCCGGAGCTCGATTCAAGCGGCGCCGCGTTTTCGGTATCGGATCGCGCGCGAGAATCGAGTCGCCTGAGGGGCAGTATCGTAAAACGGATAGTTTTTGCAGTGCGGGTCATGAACGTCGCCCCGGGCTATGCGCTTCCCGCGTTGTCGACACGCTGGGTTAGAATGATCGCCGTGTATACTTTCGACCGAATCCTCCTCTTTCTACTTTCGCCGCGTTTTACCCCACTGATCAATTGTTCGCCGCTATCAACACGTTTTGCGGCGTCCAGAAATAGCCCGGTCTTTATCGTACGAAATACTACGGACTATTATAAACTGAGAGTAAATAAACAGTTTTGTAAATCCATATTCATCCTAATATGCATAGAAAGATATAAAAAAAAGATACAAAAGTATCTACTTTTTCATGATAATCTTTGCAATATTTAGTATTTAAAATTTTCTTTCTAAATATAATATTTTCTAAATTATACCATTTACAAAAGTACAGTCTTTGGATGTATTACATATATCTATCTCTGTCGCTATTTCGAAATATAATATTCGCAAACACATTTCTTAAAGGGCCACTTTCTGGTGACCCTTCAATTTTGTCGAGGAATATATATTACCATTTTCTGGTCACCACAGTATCTCGTGGTACTAAAGATTCCACGGTGTAGTGAGATTAGTTGCGAAACTTGATGTTATTGCGAATAAGATCGCTGCGGCTCAAATTGAAAATTATTGGATACTGTTTGAGAATTCAGCAAGTTTGATACGAATTCCACATTGGTTCTATAACTCTCATTTCTTCATTTATTTTCTCGTCGGAATTATTTTTTCCAGTGCACAAGGGGCGTCGACAGCTTTTACGGACGCTTCGATACGATCCCATCGAAAAGGGTCGCCCGATCCTCTTCATTCGGTTCGTAAAGTCGATTCTTGAATTTGAATTGCGTGGTTGCTTCTCGCACCATGACTAGGTTTGCACTTTTACGAGTATATCCCATAGTGTTGCGAATGTGAACAATGCCGATCTGCGCGGAAAGACTGGAAGTAAAAGTGATCGTAAAACGAGTTTTTAGATAATCGTGGAATGGTTCCGAAAAGTGGTAAAGAGTCCATGGCGACACATATCCAGAGCAGTTTACATTTCGATGGTCATATTAATGTACTCTTACACCATATATGCCGAGATTTTCTAACATACTGATAAAGCATCCATTTTTATTCAGAAATATTTGCAGAATAATTAGCAAAAAACAAATTTAAGTCTCTAATTATATATCTAAACAGAAAATTTCTTTATATACTTTTCTAATATGGCAGTTTTAAAAAATCTAACATTTATTGGAAGATATATTTTTCACATGCCATTTATATATTTAAAAGTTTGAATTTTTAAAAGAGATTTCTCATTTAAAATGAATGAATTGCAAATTGATCAGTAATTTCAAAAAATTATCCTCGTATGATTGAAGTTAGTTTGGAAATAACGAAAGAACAAACATTACATTCCTGTACATTTGCCATAGATATAATCTGTTTTTGTCAGTTCTGAATATAAAGATCCTGCTTACGCATCATAAAAAATTAATGAAGTGGCAGCATGCTAAAATACACTTTGCAGAGTCATGATAACTAAAATCAGGGGAGTTACTCGTGCCGGATTTATAGTTATGGAAATTTCATATGCCATCCGGTAAGAAATAGACAGGGGTGAGTGGCATACAGAAGAAATGATGTTGGTGATCTGCATCCTAAAATATCGAGAATGTATTAACTTTTACGGTTGCCAACATTATTATCATCTAGAATGTGTCGATCGTAAAGAAAATCTCGAGAATAAAGATGTTAATAAACTTCTCCAATGAGAAGGTTGTTATGTTCGCTGCTAAGCTTTATGATGCGAAAATATCTCGCTTTGTTTGTCTTCTATCGGCACTTTTCTATAAACGATGCTTTCTGGTTTGACGATCTTGTTTCATATTCATGTAATGCATATAATACACAAATCCAAGAGGAATTATTTTGTTTTATTAGAAACTATCATTTATTTTATAAAATTTCTATATCGCTTTGGAAAGACAATTTTAGCACACCAGAATATTTTGAAATTAACTCGAAGTTTCTCTATATTTCCGTTTTATGATATCAATTGAGGACGAAAATAAAAGAGTGGCTAACAGTAGCGCTATTGAACAATATTTTTTTACGTTATTGACCGCGCTGCGTTGCAATTTTCTACCGAATAAATTCTTCCAATATCCATATCGCGTATCCTTTTCATTTTTAATTTATTTTTTTGTATTATTAATGCATTATATTATTTATGTGTATATTACATAATTTTGATGAATAAATATGCCCGTAAAAATGTTTCTACAACATTATCGTTACAACATTGTCGTTTTTATAACAAAAACCGCAACGAATATGCGGCCGTGAACTTCGCGCCTTCGGAAACTGTCGTTATGTAGTTACACAGCGTTCGCGGACAGAAATTTCGAAATTGGTATTTCAGTACGTTGAAGTCAGAACGATGGAAAATTCTCCCCTGACGAATTATGGCAGGGAAAGTATGACGTTGTTCTCAAGCGTTCCCAACGGATCACGAATGAATGTTATATGGGCTTCGGCTCCCCTGCTCTTCCTCGCCGCTCGGCCGACTCGTGTTCTCCTCTTCTGCGTCGTTACTGTCACCATATTTGCAGCTCCCCCGTTGCTTTCAGCTCCCGGAGAAAAAAAACGGCCAGACGACCATCGTATAACCGCGCCTACCGATTTTTATCTGGATTCCATGGTGTCAATCCCGCGGGCTAGGAAGCTCCGCGTAATAGGGACGATTTAAAAAATCTGCATACATCGCTCCCGAGATAGTTGTGCGTAACGTCTACAAAAGGGGGACAAGAAATGAACAATCACGAACCGCCCGATCGCCGGAGATCGTTACACGGTTCCCGCTTCCGGCCAAATAAGCTCTCTCGCTTACGTGTAACGATATCGGGGGCCGGTTGACATAATGAACAATTAATATGCAAACAGCGAATACTTAATGCTAAAGTTGCGCGGCAGATTCTGATAGGCTAATTGTAAGATTCATCGACTTTATGGGAGTCTCCTTTTGCTCCAGTTCGGTTTTTGTTTTAACCTTTCACGTTTTATCGTGATGTACGGAAAAATATAAAATTGTACCAAAAAATACTTAGAAAATATAAGTTTAACAGAATCTTGAATATATATAAATATATTATTGATAACAAATCGATTTCGTATTAACATTATAACAAATTACATTGATGCTATTTTTATAATTATATATTATATATTTAGTTTAATAAGAACTCGTGAAAGTTCGTTTCAAGGCCGACGAAAGTGAGATAGTGGCAGAATCAGATACAACTTTCTTGGGCATAATAAATTTAATTATGCAGCTTTTAGAAAAAGAGAGAAGGTGCGATTCAGTATTGAATCGCCGTGGAGATGATGGGCTAGACTAATTGGATTTTCCAGTCAACTTTCTTTTCTTTCAGCTAAAAAGAGTTCTTTGTTCGGCAGTTCATCAGCATCAAATGCCCCATTACCGTCAAAATCAAGTTATCCTCGAACTGTCTAATCAAATATAGATATATATTATATGAAAAGTATTTTCCTATTTTTCTGAATACAGAGCCGTATACTGTAATTATATCAAATTGATAAATATAATATATACTACTAAAAAAATATAGGGAACACTTTTTGCATGCTAAGAATTTGGGCTATTTTCAAATCGCCGCGCTGTAACTCGAAGGCGAAGAATCATCACAGAGACAAAATCCAAAAACATTTTGAAGCTTGAAACTTTCAAATTCTTTTGTGGATTCCAATCTCTTTCCTTTACAAAACGGCATAATAATGATTCTTGAACCGACGAAATACAAATTTTTAATGTGAATTTGCTGCGTTACATCTGACGTAGAAAAAATCGTACAGAATTTCTGTTATCTGCATTTTGTAGCGGGATCTCTTCCCTTTAATTTGAGTGTTTGCTGATCGCGGTGCGATTTTTTTTGACCGAGTTAGTGAGGTTTGAAGACGAAATGGTCATTTTGACTTTAATCGCTGATCTAATCTAAAGTGTTGAAAACTAAGAGAATCGATTTGCTTTACCATAGTAAATGAATAAAGACCGTCTCAAGAAATTAAATATACATTTTTTAAGCTTAAAGTTTTAACTTTAACGCAATATCGATAATTTTTTTTAGTTTTTAACAATTTAGATAATTTCAAGAACAATGGACACATGGAATAAAAATGTTTTAACTGATAAACCTTATTGTTTTTTATTATGGTATACTTGAACTATAAAACTTTGCTTTAGTGATTTGATTGTTTTTTTCATGACAATATATTGAATTAAAGAAGAAACTTAAAATATGTGAATTTTTACATGATATTTGAACTTAACTTTTTGTTAGAAAAAGTAAGGCTAAGAAGAAAACAATAACAGCGGTTGAAAGAGCTGACTTTCAACTTTTTAATGCTTTTTCGCGGAGTACTACATGTTGATTTGTTTATGAGTAATATCAAATGATTAAAGTCAAAATGACCATTTCTTCTTCAAACCTCGATAACTCAGTCAAAAAAATCGCACAGCAATCAGCAACCACTCAAATTAAAGGGGAGATATCCTGCTATAAGACACAGGTAACAGAAATTCTCTATGATTTTTGCACGCCAGATAACGCAGCAAAATTGTGTTAAAAATTTTTATTTTGACGGACCAAGCTTTATCATTCTGCCGTTTTGTAAAGGAAGCAGATAATTAAAATCTTCAAAAAGAATTTAACAGAAGAAAGTTCAAGCTTTAAAATGATTTTTGGATTTTGTGCCTACGATATTTTGTCGCCGAGTTACAGCAGTTTGAAAATAACCCATTTTTTTAGAATGTGATAAGTGTTCCCTATTTCTTTTTAATAGTATATTTATATTGTACATAACATTTGTCAAAATAGAATTTAGAAAATCTATCAAAAATCTCAAATACTATGAACTGTTTTAAACAAAATCCTATTTGTTAAATGAGTAAAATATTATTGCCAATATTTATGTATTGAGTGGCATAAACATTACTAATGCGCGGACTATTGCATATTAAATAGTGATGCTATCAATATATCGCACTGTTTCATTTTAATAATTAACTAATTAACAGGAAAATAGCTGATATTATATAGATAATAATCTAATAATTTGCAAACACATAAAAAAGGAAATTAATATTTAAATGAATAAAAATGATGTTGAAATGAAATTCTTTAAGTAATCGAGTGCTATTTAAATTATTACAATATTATTAGCCAAAGTGAACCATTTTCACGCGTAAATTATTCAACAATTGGATAGTTTTGAAACTTGACGACCCAATTTCTGCCAGAGCTGTCTTCCTTTGCAATCAATAATCTTCATCAAAAGCCGTATCGTGGTGGCTTATTGCCTCAGGGATTGGTCTATTAGTATTATTGTATTTGTAAGAACCCTCTTCAAGTTATGTGCACATTGCAACCGACGATAGATAGAATATCGACCTTCCATTCCTAATTCCTTCCTTCGTAGCAAAAATGTAATTAGTTTGTCGATGAAGACAACGCTGATTAAATATGCAAGGGTTTTGCGATGAATCGAGCGTGAAATTGGCCGGATTGTTTTGCAATAAGCTTAAGCGGACGTGAGAGGGAAGTACATAGAGTGTGCGGGATTAATAAGAGAAGACAGTGTCACGTTTCATGTTTTGTATTTCAACGGATGCAAATCATATTATATTCTAAAATATTTCTTTTTTATATCAGAAGTATAAATTTAAATACATAAAAAGTACAATTTTGCCGAAATATCTAAAAATTTAGCTTATAATATGTATAGAGATCTGAAAATAATTTTATTACATTATCAAAATAAGCATATATAGGACAAGCAAATTGCTTGTTCAAATATCAAAACTTTTTACAGTATTATTAAGCGCTTTATAATTAACTGAAATAAAATTATTTTCAGATCTCTAGCTAAATTTTAAATATTTTTGCAAAATCTTTTCTGTATAGATATATTGAGATATGTCTAGGAATAGTTCAATTTTATTTATAATTTACGATAGCCCCGAAATTGCTGTGTCTAATCGAAAAGGAAAGAGTGAAAATTCATTTTCTTATCTATAGGCATTGCGACTATATCCTGGCGTACGTAATTTAGGAAAATTGGGAACAACCCTTTATATCGTCGGCAGTGGCGTTAGAGGGTTTCGTGAAGGCGAATACGCTCTCGTAGCACTTCGTATGGGTAGATTTTAATAGCCAATCTGCAAAACAATCTCTCATAACACGACACATTCAAACACGTGAATGTGTACATTTTAATTCGAGAATACAGGAGGAAAGCTTACATCTGTTTGCAATATAATTCTTATTTAAATATGAATTTTTAAATTTCAGATAAACATTGTAGGCTTACATATGTAAAACTGTTTATTTAATTGTTATATCTAAATAAGTGTCTAAATAATTAATTTTTTTAGTTATATCTAAATAAATTATCATAATCATTCATTTAGTGTAGAAAAATACGCGAAAGAATTAAATGAACACTTAAATAATCCAATAAGGAAAGAAGGAATTAATTTCTATATAAAGCAGAATCAATGGGATATATAATTATCAATATATTATTATAGAACTTGAGTCACATATAAATACATTTGCGAACAAAGAAAAGCGACAATCACGAGATACGTAGATGAAGCAGCTGGAGTTTTTTCACACACGCTGTAAAATTACGATGTAAGGATACTATCTATGGAGACTTGAAAGTAACAAATGAAATAACGTGACAAACGACTTCATCCCCTCAATTTCATTCGACATCACTCCCGCCGGTGCCGTGCCATTCTTCGCCTCGAGGCGAAATATTTCGGCGTGGCGTAGCGGATACAGCCTACGGCGTGCGCCCGGCTTTCGAAATCGCGTGCTTAGCCACGCGAGAAATAGTCCGTGGGGTGTCTTCGAACCAGAGAATTTCAAGGGTGGTAATTATTAGCTGTGCCGATTCTCCATCGTGGCACGAGCTCACGCGCCCGCGAGGCCTAAAGGGATTCTCGAAGGGGTCTTTCCATGGGCAAAATCGAGCTAACTATTTCGCCGGAGCGACTTCGGGGAAGGGTACAATTTGAGAGATTGACAATCCGACGTTGAACGGCTGGACGAGATCGGTTCAGCTCGAGGAGGTAATCCAACATCCCTCTTAAGACCGTGCTTCGATCGAGGAAAGAAACTTTCCAGGCTTTCGTTACTGTACACTTTCGTTTCCACAATCTTCAGGAGAAAGCCCGATATTGACAAGAGTATCTTGAAAATATTTTTTTTTACAAATAATCATTATATTCTAAAATATAGAATATACATATACAAATACATAGTGTAGAGCTACAAAATGTTAGTTAATTGCGTATTTAAAAAATTCGACAAGATATTAAAAGTGTTTTATAACTTTTAATTTGTTTTACTGTCTTTATCTTTTTCGCGTTATATTTTTCATAAAGTAAAAATAAAAAAGAATTATATTATTGTACAAATATGTATGAGAGATATCTGTGATTGATATCTTTCTGTTTCGGTCAGTTTCTAATCTCAAGATATCTTCCAAAGAAGGGCTTAGGACTATGCAACCTCGTACACAGTAAACTCTTTTCTTTTGCTTCGTACCGAATGAAGATCGGGAAACGTGGACCCTCGTCTGTTCGTGTTCCTCGATCATGATCTAATCCGGGCGACTTAACTGCCCGACTTTACGTATCCTGTGGAATTAGGGAATAAAGATTATTAAGTGACAGGCCGAAGAGGCCGTTCGAAACGAAGGGACAGCCGGAAAATCCGGGTTGACGTGAGTGAGATTTTCTTACCGACTTGTAAAGGTCGTGACGAGAAACAGAATATACGCTTGAGGAAAGTCATTAAATTTACATCGTATTTGCAATTAAACATACGTGGTGTCATGTACGTACGTATATTTGAAAATAAGCTCAAAATGTATAATCTTTAGGAAAAACGCTTTTGCTTCACTTACCGCAGTTCGTAAATATTGGACTTTAAGTCCAGGGCATTTAAAAACTTCCGAGAAATTTCCTGTACAATTGTACAATCTGAGAGAAATTTTTGCATGGTTACGTTTCTCAGGTTCTACGACAAGTTAGAGCTAGTGTTGTACGTAAGTTTCTCGCATGGTAGATTATCACAAAGCGAAATGGTAATCGGCCAACTCACGAAGTTTATTCTTACTTTAGCAGTCTTTAACGTAATAAGTGATCTCGTGGTTTCTTTCTTTTCTTTTCTTTTTAAAATCTAAACCATGAAATTTATACATTAACGTACACACATATATATATATATATATATATATATATATATATATATATC
>VBVR01000278.1:0-59614 GCA_011638315.1 Tetramorium parvispinum | reverse complement strand
CGATATAATATGCGTGATATAATCGATAGCAGGCATTCCGTCGAGATGAGAAGCCGTCGAGGGCGTTGTCACTATCTCACGCGGGATCTCGATAGGGTAGAGTCAAAGATGAGCGCCGGCGAAGAGATAGCGGGAATCGCTGATCATACATGAAACGGAAAGTCGATACTTCCCCCTGTTCTCCAAAAATTATATCCAAGTCGCGAAACGGAAATTCCGATAATAAGCCCCCTATTATCATCATAAATCGTAATGAAATCTCATAAATATCAGGGATTAAATGTTCAGCGTACACACGAATAAATTAACGAACAATATATACAAATGTGTTTCGCGATGAAATTACTGCAATTTATATCTTTTCATAGCTAGTTCACTGGTCACTGGTTTTTTCAATTTATATTTATTAGGCCTATTACTGTTCGATTAAACTCAACAAATGCACTTGTAATTGTAACGAACAAATAAAGTTATGCGTTTATAAAAGTGGCATTGTATTTTCTTTCATCGTTCTTCTCCCATTTCCCATCTTCAATTGAGAGATTGATAGAGAATCGTTCATCGAAGTGAAACAAAAATGTCTATCTTTCGCAACGAAAAGACACAAGAAGATATTTGTGCAATACCATCCCAGCCGGGAAGACAAAGACGTAGCATGCATCAAATTTTGACAGACAAACAAAATGCAAAGTGGCTGCACTCTAGACAAATAATATGCATAAATTTACATATTGTGTAAAAGTTTGCAAATCTTGAACGCAATCCGGGCGAAAAATAAAATCACCGAAACATAGCTTCGCAAAGTGCACGCGCGAGATAGTACGTCAATCTGCATTAAAGTTCAACGTATCGCCTAATCCAAGGAGAAGCGCCTTCGCTCGGAATACGATGTGCATGAAAAATCCTCGTCGACAAAGTTTACAAAATCAGACATTATCGTCCTTAAATACCTCGCAGTAAAAACAGATTCTTTCGCGCGCGCTTTCTATAATTCGCGTTTTCGACAACAGTATAATTACACGGCAATTTTAACGCTATTCAGCGGTACTTTGCCCGCACGATTCCACATGACGTATTTTCCACCCGAGTCGAGAACTAACGCTTTTCTGTAAGCCGTATCCTGTTGCAAAATATCGTTACGCATTTGTCACCATAAACACATTTCTGAAGTGCTTTACTCGTCGTTGTAAAGGAAAGCCGCGTGACAGTAGCGACTGTGCATCTTCGCCGGCACAAGTGTACCGGGTTACCTGCGTTCTCTCCCCGACACTGTGTATGCATCCGCGCACACAATGCCCCACCAGTATGCGGCATTAGACTTTCACGTATTCACGCGGGACGCCGGGTACCGCAGGAAGCACACAAGCCCATAATACCGGCTTGCAGTACATGCAATATGTACCGTTGCGACGTATCACGATGTTACGCGAATAAGTGTGTGCACGCGCCCGTCGACACACCTGCGTACGTATTGTATAGACGACATCCAGCCGTTACTTCCACTTAATAATACCCATATACAGGACCGATTTGTAAGATGTGATTTACGCGCGTTACTTCTCGCACCTTCCGGCAACCGCAATACATCCTCGAAATATAGGACCGCTTAGCCATCGCCGATGAAATTTAATAAATGGCATAATAGAGAAAAATGACATTAAAACGGGATAATTAATCTACGCAATCAATAGGGTCTTATATGTAATTAAATTGTGAAAATTGTTGAGGCCGAATTATGCCACTCCCGTTCGTTTCATTTAATGATGAATATTAAGAAAAAACTGCAACACTTTTCTCTCTATTCTTAATCAACCGAGTAGTTTGATTGCGGTTAACAATAACTCATAGTCTTCATCTTGGTATTATTCGGGCGGAAATGAAATTGCATCAGATTGATATCAAAGCTCGATATAAAGACGAGCATTCATGTCACGATATCGGCCAAAAAAAGGAAGAAAGAATACGTATATCGTTCGAGAGCGTGGAGGGAAAAGTTAGTCGACAAGTAACAATGGCTTTTTGTCAGCCTACCACTAGCTTCGACGTGCTCCGGCAATATGAGAGTATGAGAATCCTAGATCATCCAGTGGCCTCTTCATTCCTCTCGAAAGCCTACTGGAGCTGATATATTGACATATCGATGCAGCGCACACGTAACTTGTTCTCGCCCTTGTGCATCTAGGTCAACTTTCTTGACACAACCGATATAATCATACGCCCTTCATTCTGTCTTTCTTTCTGATGAATTCCTCAAGAACATTGTGATACATCTAATAGCATTGATATTGCTGGAGCTTTATCGAAAATGTCAACTAATTGAAGTTTTGCTTTAATAGGTGAAAATTTATGTACATAAATTCCATAACTTTAAAGCAAAAAGTATTAATAACTTCAGAGTGATGGTCCGTTTCAGAAGTTCAGAGTTTAGGGTTGATGGTCCGTTTCAGAATTACAAGCGAGATTTGTTAGAAAGCTGTCACGACATATACGCAGTTTAGGCGACGTTTTCTTGTCACGTGAAGAAGTTTCCTCGTAACGGATGGCGGAGGCTTCTTTGTCATTCCGAACGGTGAAAAGGCCGCGTCGGCACTAACTCTTCCGTCAGCCCGCGTCATTTCTTTTCAGATGAGATTTCGACGGGCGATAGGACCGAAACTCGCGTCTGGGTCTTTAAGGGCCTCTTGCGCGTTCAATATCGTCGGGTTTAATATAAAAAGACGACAGGCGTCGCGGAGCTATTTTGCGCATCCAAATTATTCTACTTTTAAGATACGACGAGAAACTATTTTTGCGGAATTTATTGCATTGTTTGTGATGGAAGCGACTGTTTATGTTTTCTGTAATTATTTAATACATCGCAATTTTATTAAATGATGACAGATGAGTTTTCGATTTAATCTTTAGAAAAATTTATAGTTAATTTTACATTATTACTTATTTAAAATATATGTTATAATTTGTATAAGAGCCAAATTCATTTAATGATTATGAGAAAATAAAATTGACATTTAAAATTACTAAAAATAAAGAAAGAAGCCGTCGTGATGAATTTTGCATGAAGGTTTGAAATTTCCATCTAAAGTTCCTCATGCATATTTTCAAGGAAGCTATTAATTAATTGCCACCCACAGCAACACAATTTGCACACGGCTGCACAATGTTGCGTGCAGCAATCTTTGGCGTGTCGCAGGGAATGAATCAGCATCGACATTGCATCTTCCTCGCTTGCCCACATGAAAATCGATTATTATAGCTACTCGCTCGTTCCGGCAGCCGTCGACAATTTCATTCTGTCGGTTACTCAACCGATACCCTGCGCGTCTCTCCCCGTTCGTTTCTCCTAATCATCACGTTTTCATGTTTGGAATCTGCACACGGGTCGTACAAATTGCATCGCGCGTCTAAGGTTCGATTATTCGGAACGGAGCAATGTTTTGAATATGTCTTCTAGTGTATAAAAATTTTATTCCCCATTCATTTACGAGTGTTCTCGGCACACTATTCTTTTTAGGAATCGAGTTTCGAGTCGCGGAAACACGACAGACCACGCATGCTTCCTTTGATTTATGCGATACGCATTCAAACAAACGCGCGAGATTTGCGCGAGCGGAAGCCGAAGACGCGCGAGCGTACACCCGCGTATGCCGGTCGGATTTACAACGGGTATGCATATGTCTCACGCGACATAGCCGCGTGTGTAACTACCGTATTCCCCGTAACACGACGCATCTGGATTACATCGCATTATACGCACTAGTACGTACAGCGGTAGTACGCGTGCGTGCGTGCATGAGTAAGTATTAGGCAAATGTTCCCACACAGCAGGATTTATTTCACGGCAGACAATTAGCGGGATATTTATGTGGCTTGCACGGCACGCCATCGTCCGCGGCAATGCCTAATGCAATAGGGCACACGCGCGTATGGTAACGGTGTCGTCGATGAGTCACGGTCGCTGTACACAGCGATGAATATGGCAACGTTACTATTGCGCGGCGGCGTGGCGCAATTAAGACTACTCCAGCGATGGTTTATCAAGCGGCGCGTAGATTAATAAATTGGTCGACATTTAGATTGCTAAGTATTCGCTGTCATATTCCGCCGCACGCATTCATTTTAGCAGCCCGCCCGCGAACGAATGGAACAATTAATCGCGGAACTACGGAGCGACGGTTGGAAAGAAGGGAGAGTCCTCGCGGCTATTTAAATAGCCGGAAATAGCGTTACCGGCAGTAAGGCGAAATAAGGCAAAAGAACGCGACTTTGTCTCGGTTTCATTCAGACCGGAAACATACCGGCTTCCCGTTCTCTCGCCATTCGTCAACAACGTCGCACCAATTTGTCAGCGCCTTGGAAGCGGCCCCATTCCAAACGGCCCTTCTCTCTCTTCAGCTTCAACGGCAGCCCGGCCTCGCGGCGGCTTCCCCTCCCCAGGGATTTAACGAACCGCATTTTCACGGTGGCGGTGACACGTCGTCGTTCCGAAGACGAGAAGCCACGAAGAAATGGTCAGGGCTTTGTCAACCTCGGCGGCCATGCCAGCTCCGCCAGACAAGTAGAATTTCCCTTCTCGAGTCAGCCAGGAATTCGCGCACGTCTTACGAGATGCGAAGGTGCATAATAGTTCGTTTAATTTTCAGCGAAGACACTCGTTCAACTTTAATAATGTACTTAAAAGAAAAGAGATTGCACAGTCTAAACAACGATTTTGGCGTTGTATTTACAGTAGATTACAGAATTATAAGTATTATAAAATAAAGCAGAGAGAACGTAACTCATGCTGCAACAGCAAGATATTTCGTCGATTATTATATATATATTGTACACAGGGGAGTATTAATGAGATCCTTTTTCGGTGTAGAGAAGTTTAAATGAGTGCACCGAGGTCTTCTATTGGTCTTTGGAATTTGAGCCCTCCAATGGGAGACCTTGAGATGATGCGCTCATCAGCACTAGCTACACCGAAAAAGGACCTCATTTATGCACCCCCTGTGTACATTGCATTAAAGAAATTCTCGATAACTCGCCAGATCGAAAAGGATTTTTTCCGTTCAAAAGGAGCTAATTCGAGATTCCTGATAAAGGATAGCTATCGTTTGAGTTTTCCTGGTAGAATAGCGATGCGAGTCCGAGCAAGTTACTTATCTACCATCGTTCGCCGAGGCATTGTTTTCGGAAGTTACACTCGTTAGACCGGACAATGAAGATTTGTTCGCGGGCAAACGTGGCGTGCGAACGGTACCGTCTCGTCATGCGAGCATTTCTGAAACGTTGGAGCTCCATTGTGCTCACTGTTGGGATTCAAGGGGTTAAACCATCAACCCTGAACGATATCGCATTATAACGTGTACCGTTGTATCCGAATTACAAAGAAAAATCTCGCTCTCCCGGTGCTTTTATGAAGACGGATGTAAATAACGTGAAAAAATGGGAAAAAAATTAACGTTCCGCTACCTCATAGCGGCGCTAATATCCGCTTTATGCGAGTAGCCTTAGCACACGTATCTCTCTCATCGGCCGTGAAGCTGCGTGCACACAGCGCGTTAACTGCTAATCGAAGAGTGCTAAGATATATTCCAACGTGCATGAGCCATTACCGTGTATTATTTCACGTAAATTTCACGCGCAGGCGGAGCAAACACCCGCGCAAAACAACAAAAGTAATATTTGTATATAGCACAGGTGCAGCTAGCCACATTGTGTAACGAACGATTTCAGCGGAGACACATCGGCGTGATTTGACTTATTGAACTTACTCATTAAGCGGATTTATCGAAATCCAATCGACGTCCTGTTTACGATGCTCTCGCGGTATGGAAATCGATTCGTATAGTTAAATTACCCGTTGGCGATAACGTCGTTGATGACGGAGTGGTCCGCGTAAGATAAATGAGCGTCGCGATCGTAAAACCTGATAAGAGAAATATAACAATCCCTCCATCTCGAAAACATTGACTACGGTGTATTCTACAATTTTTTTTTCAATTTTTAATATTGTCAATCTTTTTTTAAATATCGGACAGACATAAACAGAGAGATGGCTGCAGCTACAGCGACTTCGTGATTGATTTAGCATTCTCGGATGGAGGATCTCGCGCGATTTAATTAGCTCCACGTTCCGCGAGCTACATCCATTAAATGCATTTTAGCGATTAATAGGTAATTATACGCGTCATGAAATATATTGATCAAGGTAGCGCAGAAGTACAGATTTGAACGACATAATTGAAGCATTTATGTAGAATAACCTAGTTTTTTCAGGTTGTTAGATCTCATTAGTAAAGAGCTAGTTATATGTATATACATATACAATTATGTATAAAATTGAAGACAATTCGATATTCCTTTTCCACTCGATATTAGACTGTCTTTTGTTGTGTATTGATCGTATTTTTGACTTATCCGCTAATTACTTATTGTAAGTTTCAGAGAAACAAAGCGCTAATAAAAAAATTATAAGTAAAATCAGAAGCTTTTAGTGAATTTCTAGTTTCAATAATAATATACCGAAGTTAAATTGTTAAATAAAAACATTATTTTAACAGATAGTAAAAATTGAAAAAAATCGTTTTAAATATTTGTATTTTATATTATCAATTTACATTATAGTAAAAGCGAAACAATTTACATTGTAGTAAAAGCGGAACAATGTTTCAATTTTTATAACACTTTGGCGGCAAATAATCTGCACTAAATTTTGATTAATTTTAAATGTGTCGTTTAAATCGATCTCACTCTCGCTCTAAATGTAAAGTCAAATTATGCGAACTGCAATACCGGAGAATCTGGTTTCATTCGATATTCTTCACGCGCAACAGAAAGAGCAGGAAATTCGGTTGATTTGAAACAGCAATTTCACCTGAATGGTCCTTCTCTCCGATTACTTCCGACTTTGCGACACCTTGCTGAATCGCAAGACAACGGCGGATATGTTGATGAAGACTGACATCGGGGTAACGGTTCTCGCTGAGAATCAAACCCTTGGTTACTCAAATCCTGGCATAGGATAAGGATGACGACGACGACGACGACGACGACGACGACGACGACAATGATAACGGCGACGATCTTCTGTACCTTAGATTGAATCTGCACAGATCGGTTAAGAGGAACAGCCTCGAGGTAGACCGATGGCAGGAGATGGGAGGGTCAATGGCGGAGAAGGGAAGAAGGGTTGCACAGCCTGAAAACGTGGAAGCTGCAGAACGGTCGAGGAAAGGAGGTCAACGACGTCCTTAAAGATTTCGACGAACTCGAACGAACGGGTCTTGGACTTGGGAATGCCATCGTCGCCCGACGTTATCCCGTGAAGTATTAAGGTAAAGAAGTATAGGGGGGGACAAGAGGGCAAAAGACGGAGGAGACATTGAGATGGAAGGCGAAGGCAGCGACTGGGGAAGAGGACCGAAGAAGCGGGAAGCGAGAAGCATCCTTCGACGGACCACGAGTACCTGGGTTCCCGCGGGATCTGACGCTGACCGAAAGCCAGAAATAGAAGAGAAAAGACGAAGCAAGACTAAAGCGATACGACGAGAGAGTAGAGACGAGCATGGAAGAGGAAAGGGCATGCAGAAATCGGGACAAGAGAGCAGACGTTGCAGAGAAAAATGCAAAATTTCTCTCCTTCCTGTCGGCAATTCCGATAGACGTTTTTACTCTGTTGCGGCAATTGACGTAGCACTTGTCATGTTGAAAAATTATATTAGATGATCGTTTTTATACATCCGCCGGAAGATCCTGGTTAAAAAAATTTTCTATCTATTATTACTAGAAACACAACATTAGTTATATTTTCGTACGATTTTAAATGATATCAAATGACGGAAGTGATAAATATTGCGGCAATGGACATGTCCTCAATAATTAGAACACCAATAATCGAGAAACTAGCTAAAAGAATTATTTGAGTATCAAAAAAACATAAAATTAAAAGAGTACTGAAGCAATAACGAGATCTAAAGACGAAGATTAAAAGAAGTAGAAGGAGTAAAGCGTGGATATATCCCTCAACGCATCACGAGTACCTGAACTCCCGCGGGATCCGACGCTGACCGGAAGCAAGAAATAAGAGAAAAGAAGACACGAGACTAAAGCGATACGACTCGGGAGTATCTGAGCGTGGAAGGGAATAGAGAATAGGAATCGAGACGAGAGCAGCAGTTTTCTACGAAAAACACGAAATTCTCCTCATTTCCTCAGGTCGCCGTCGACAATTCCGATCGACATTTCCTCTCTTTTTGCGACAATCGTCGCGGCGCTTGCCGTGAAAAATTACGTTAGTGGATCGTTTCTCATGGTGAGTGGCTGTAAGGACATCGTTTGGATACCAAGAGACGGAAAGGGTCGCAAGAGTACGAAACAAAAATAGCAGCAGGTTAAAGGTGAAACTTAAAACTAGATAAAATGAGAGACGGGACTATCTTTCAACGCAACGACGAGGAAGTAAGAAAAACGAAAAATTAAAAACAGAGAAAGAACCGAAAGGAACAAGAGGCAGAGGAACGAAGTTGTTATTAGAAAAAAACTTTCAGAAATTTTTTGAATTAATACATGAATTGTATATTTTTTCAATTTATATCTCTAATATTTATACTGTTATACTTTCAAACTGATAAGAATCAAGAAAGATGTATCAATCGACAATAGTAGAAAAATAAGGGTAAGGGTTAAAAAGCGAAGAGGGTAGAACGAGAATGTTGCGCGTGGTACGACATAGGTACGACCAGAACTCCCGCGGGATTCGTGACTGACCGGAAACGAGAAACAGAAAAGAGACAGCGAATCGAGGCTAAAGCGATACACCGGGACCAAGTGTGGGAGAAGAAGAATAAAGTAGCGATCAATACGAAGATCGCCGTTTCCGCGGACCGACAAACTCGATCCATCCCTTTGCATCGCGCAATCTCTATGCAGAATTCCCATTCTACTCGCTCTACCAAACTTTATGACAAAGAGTAAATATTTAAATTTCCTTGCATACGCGCACAAAACATATTGAATGCCTGGGAGAGAGAGCGCGAGAGCGGAGAGGAAGGAAATTCGATGAACACCGTCGAAGGTAGTGGCGGAAGGGCGAGAGGGAAAGGAAAAGAACATTTTTCGATAGGCGGCGAGACGGGATTTTACACTGAGCGAGCCGAGAAAAAGAAAAAGCGAGCGAGAGTAGAGAATAGGAGCGTAATAAGTATACAGTAAAGGACCGGAATCAAAACGGTGACAGCTTTTGCGATTCTTCTATTCTTCTCCAAGGGAATTCACCTTTGAATCGACAACGGTTTACGTATCGCGGCAAAATCTTGCTGTGGAAGAATAAACGCGCAGTTATGTCGAACGTGTTAAGGGCAAGAAAGGACGGGAGCAGATAAAGACGTAGCGAGACGTCACAGGGAAGATAAAAGACAGACTAGAAGAAAACGGAGCGGAACATCCTACGGCAGACCACGGACATCCGTGCAGTCCGAGATCTCAGTGCGGACCGAAAGCCAGAAATAGAAGATAGAAGGAAAGTCGAGACTAAGATCAGGTCAGCCGAGCGTATGAGGGAAACGAGACGGTGACGAACACTGGTAATTCCGACGGCAGGTGTTCTCGTTGCCGATCTCGATGGCTGATTCTGCGGAAACTTGTTCCCCCGATATGTTTTTTACCCTTCTGAAAAAAAAACAACGTAGCAAGACGCAACAAGATGCCAGTTACAATCCTCCCTAAAGTACATAAATCTTTATGAAATATATACAATACGCGTCTCGAATGTGTGTTGTACAAGTTAATAAAATTAATGTGTGTTGTACAAGTTAATAAAAAATACGGGAGCACAAGAAGAGCCAAATATACCGTGGCGAAATATGCAGTAGTGGAGTAATTATAAATCCTCTGCGAGAACAAGCCGCGGTTTACGTAGCATTTTACGTGTATAAAATCGTACGCATAACTGAAGAGTAGGAAGACGGGGGGGGAGGGTACGGTTACGGCAGCGCTGGTACAATGCGCGCAAGTTCGCGAAAGGAGAGGAAGTCTAGTGAAAAGGCGGAATAATTTACCGGTATGAACTGAATTCCGTCGTACAAGTTGGCAACTCCGCCCCGACATTTACGAAGGCTGCCAGCGTTAAAAGCGATATTCCGTAAGTATAGCCCAACTTTCGCCTTTGATACTCTTGGACCGTGCCCGCTCTACGCGCTCGCGCGCCACGCCGGGGCTACTAACAGCACGAACTTTTCCGGAGGAACGAAGTTCAAGATGAAACCACTCGTCGAACACGCCCGAGTAATCCAAATAATCGACGTCCCGACGTGCATGCACTTCACTCGTGCCTCCGCGGAATATCGATTAGTCCGGTGCCCCGATAACTCGATCCGACTCGTCGGTATAACTTCTTTAAACATAGCCAACACTCCGTACACCGGCGGGTCCACCTCGCGGCCCTTGTGAATACGGCATTTGCCAATGGATGATCTGCTATCGTTAAAATGTAGAATTGAAACAGTATTACCGAAGCGAGCTTCTGTAAACCCGTTCGCATTGATATTACGTTATCTCAATGTTATCCAGTATTACAACGTAGGTCAAGAATCCTCTTTTCAAATATCATCAATATTCATTGGAATATTTAATCTTCCATAGCTCGGTATTCTTTCGATATCGCTCTGCGCGCGGTCCTTCACTTCATTATTCTTTTAATAGATTGATGTAATTTATATCAATACTTTTTAAATAATATATTGCTTTATATTAGATTTAATATTACTGAAATAAACTGTATTGTTAATGTTATGCATTATTAAGAAAAACTGCAAATAATAATTTTTTAGAATATAAAATGTTGGCCTATTGTTTCGAGTTCAATGAATAGTTGTGTGCTTAGTGACTTTGTAATGTAACTTTATACATGTCGTAGAGCAAGTCAGAAATGTACGCTACAGCGGAGCAGAAACTTCTGCTCGCTAATCGGAAGAATAGTTCACGCCCGAAATCGACCCTGACTAGGACCAGCGAAGCCCGACGAGCCTCGGGAGTCACATTAACACTCTTAACATGGGCTCTCTATCGCGACTAATGGAGGTTCTCGGTTTCAAGCACAGCGGGCCATGGGTACGGTACTTAACTCGCGCGCCTATCTGTGATTACCATGAGAGAAGGTTGGGTACGAGAGGGTGCACGTGACCACCGAGTGTTTGCCAAAAGCGTGATCCACTTCCGGTTCAATTCAAGCGTTAGCTAAGTGTATGTTAGCACCGGTCAAATTAGCATACCTTGGCAAAGTGATCGAGAATTAGCGTCATCGCGAAATTTAAATATTCCGGCGACAGTTGAGAGCGAATTTTACAAAGAAGACAAGACTGGTTGCTCATTCAGAGCTCGAGAGACAAAATCTTTGGTCTCCCATCTTTGGAAGATGCGAAATCAATTGAAAATATTGTGGCAATTACAGGTTGACGCTTATACGTGGCACAAGTAAGAACCACCGTGGCAAAACACGGATAATCCGGCGAGTAAAATTTTAGCGAAATCTCAGTGAATTTATCTGCATTTCCTACGGCGGCGACATTCGTGACGTAATTAAATATTACATGCATTCCTGTTAGTACTTCTCCGCCGGTCCTCAGCGCGAAGATTAATATTTCACGGCGACGGAGCGCGCACACGTCGGACGACATCCTGAGAAAAACATTTTGCAAGAGAGAAGAAACTCCGGTCTAGGCGATTCTAACTGACGTATACTCAAGTTAAATATCTACCCGGCACGATGAGAGAAATTTTACATATTTTGTTGTAACGTTGTGTATACGAACGGATGTCTGGGCGACAGTGAAATTTAAAATTCTAAGATTTATCGTCATTAGAAATTGTAGACTTTTCATAAATTCTAATTATCTCAATTGTTGTACAATAAATCTATCTCCAACTAACGCTAACAATTATAAAACGCAAATATCATGGTTTATTCTTCGTTTATTCTTCAGCACGGTGTTGATAACGGCAATCAGCGTTTGCGACTCCGTGATGTCATATTTTCACAGAATACTCGGACATCCTGAGTCGTCACGTCCAATGTGATCGTCGGAAAAATCGTCCACGGCGCTCTGTAGAAACGCGTTCCCGATTTCCCAGGATTTCTTTTCGCGCGAGTGGATGATCTCGCCGGGAACTAGCGGGTGTCCTATTGTCCGCGTCCAGAGAGCATAGTGTACGTTTATATCCGCTCCACCATACGCGAGACAAAGTGCGAAAACCGGCAGGAGGTCATAGATCTCTCGATCCTCTCTTCGTTGCTTGAGATTCGCTCTCTTACGTGGCCGTTTCTTAGCTATAAATCTCTCACTTTCGGATTGCTTTCACGTATGGTTACACTGTACGGCTGATTCGTGAATCTGCCATATGATATCGTGTCCAAAGTATGGTGATGTGTCCAACCGTTTTCAACCCAATCACGAATAAACTACAATACAAATACTATTGACGTTAACTTGTAGGAAAAATAACGAAACTGTCTTGCTTGATGGAAAAATAAAAGTGTAGATTTTAAATTCGTATTGGAATTTCATTATCTTTTTCGTGGCAAGTGGCTGTTTTGTGATTTGAAGAATCGCATTATGTAATGATATATTGATGAGTTCTTTACCAAAAATAATAAATCTGTTATATATATATATAATACAAAAATATATTATGTGTATCTCTATGTAAATTTTCAGTTAAGATCCATCGCTGCTGTAACACGGTCATGAATCTGATTTCGCTATTATGACTTGATGCAGAAGTGATTTATCTTTCAGATTCCTGAGAAGTGGAAAGCCAGATCTCGAAGAATGTGGGTCAAATAAAATTGTGGTTGAAATCTTGTCTGCTATCTGGAGCAAGTGATAATAAATTCAAATTTGATCAAACATTTTCCGCTGCGAAATATGCGGCAGAATTCAAATTCGCTCGAGATAATGATTAACGTCATTCATTTCATAATGCCAGCTGATGGCTCGTGACCTCTCTCATTATACGGTAACGCCGATCAATCGAATCAGCCATTTCTCCCGTCGCAAGTAAATCGTAGAATTATTCACAACGTGTGACATTCCGGAATGTCTCATGCAAATTTTATTCAGCATTCCTAAATTCAAAGTATATCATTAACCTTCTCCTTATATAAGCCATCCTCTCAGAAAAAATTGCCGCTCTCCGTGTAAAATATTGCCGCGCCTAATGACAGGATAACGTAGCACCGAGAAATCCTTCTCCAAGAGATATGAACATTTATGCTGGGGAGACGGTAAGAGACGAATAATTCAGTGTAATCTAGAGACGCACAGTTCCGTTAGTACTTTAGCGCCGCTGTTTGATACCGCTTATCGTTATGCACGCGCGGTAACCGAGTATCGATCATGTTATATTAAATCGGTCGGACAGCAGGCTTACATCGGTGCCTACAGGAATTTTTCAAGAGAGCCGGCTTCCCGCAACGCCCAAATGTGTTGAATTCCTGTCGGCGGCTCCCACAGGAATGATAACGGAAGCAGATAGTTGGCATCGCGCCAGACGACACCCCGGGTTCTTTCTCGCTAACTTACGAGCGCGCACCGTCGCATCCACCAACACACCGTGCACCGTGCACCATATACGCGAGGATACGTGTAGTTTCCCCACCTCTTTCTCTCCCTCTCTCTTTTCCTGTATCCGCCAAGTAATAATCCTAACTCGCAAGTTAGCCGGGCTTAATTAGAACGGGGGTTAGTGGCTCGGTTAGGTATAGTCACATCTCTATTATCGGATACCGTTAGATATCTTGCTTCACTTTCCGCTCTTCCGGTCTCGTGCTTATCAAGAATACTCCGATCCGGAACAAACGAACCGTATCGACAAAGTTGTTCATCCATTGAGATCTGAACTCATTTAATTTCAGTAGGATAAATTTTCCCGTTCGAGTAGAATTTGGGTCGATTATAAGTAAATGCGTAAGTGCACATCGTAATCGATAATATCGGGAAAGGCTGATGGAATGTTTTTTTTCTCTTATTCAAATTGATCGTTAATCTCAACTACCAGTAAAGAGCATACAGAGAAAACACATTTATACTATCAACGATGTCGCGAAGAGAGTCACTAAGTCAATATGTCCTACACATTGACTGAGTAAGTTTCTCCAACGAGTCGACGATATATCGCCTTCAGCACGTTTTCTTGCGACAGACTGAAGGCCCCTGGGAAACACGCAAGCATAGCTATCCAATTCGATAAAATGGCTTTTCCGGGTTTCGCCAGGGTATTCCGAGTTATCAAACGTCGATCAACCTGGCGCGATACTGCGCCTGGATCGGCCAGCGACCTGTCAGCCTGACGGGATGACCGTGGAGGCCGAAAAAAAAGAGGGAAACCTTTTATGTGTAACACGCGCGACACGGAGGGGTCGGTGCGCTGACGAGGGGAGACAGACAATGCAAAACGCGTCCCTTCTCGGATGGGGGTTAAGCGAGCCACAATGCGACCGTAACTTAACTCTCGAATTTCACTGCTTTTTTTCCCTTCCACTCAATTTATTCCCATTGATACGCCTGAATCGCGCAACAAGACGCCGAGCCTGCCGACGTTTTATTAACAAAACAATGAACGTTTCTATTCGCCCACGGGGATATTGAATCATCACGTTATATGCATTTTCTAACGTGAAATCATCGCTACATAAAACGCATGCTACATCTTGCATTAAATAAAATGAATGAGAAGAAACATGTTGCAGCGCAGTGATCAAAATAACTTGAAGAATGCAGCATGCTCAACAATGCTTAAAGTGCGATTCACGTACATATACCATGTTAGCAGCGTGAAGAAAAGAAATTATGAAGAATATGAAAAAACTACGAGAAAAACATCGATCAATCTTTTTCAATTGTTATTATTATTACTGCAAACTTTGCTACTCGATCCAGACGAATATACGTACGCGTCTACTGTCCACCACGAGAACGATATCCGGAATCCGTTTTGTACCATTTTATGAGTTCCTCGGTCGTAATACTCCGTCGCCAAACTGTCGACTTGTCATTCGGATACGATAAAATCTCTTCCGTAGAGAGCAAAGGTACACCAAGATATCGCCATCCTCCGGCTGTTATAACCATGTTATCGACTCGTAATAATTCCACATAATTATGTTACGCATAGTTCGTGTCTCGAAATATTTAGTCACATAAATTTAAATTCGCTTCAACACACCGCACGCGTCTGCGGTGAAACAATATGTCCGCCATATGTGGGATTATTGATAATATATTAATAATATATGCCCGAGATAAATGAGCACCGTAATAATTAAACAAAATAATCGTTTTCACTGCGAAAACAAATGCGTATTATGTCTTTATTGCGTTATTACTGTTGCGCTGCATGTTGTTAAAAGCTTGCAAAATTGTGCCTGCAATTACCGTCGACGAAGCTGGATATTTTAATTAATTGGGTCACTAACAAAAAGCGTTTCGGCGAATATTGCTAACTCTGTCGCACACTATGTAACTCGACCGAAACATGCATTATCTCAAAGCATAGAGAATAGAATACTCCACGCTAAAAGGCTGACAATAAGTTGTCTGACAGCAAATTTCAGATAATATTTCAGATAATATTTCAATAAATAACAAATATTTCAACTACTGATAACAAGACAGATAATTACATTATGTTTTTGAAAATAGATATCTTTTATTAATTACACATGTTACGTAAGAAAAATATAATTTACGTTTATATTTAAATATAAATATTTAATGATTTTACGATTTATATATATATCGATGTGTGCGCCATTTCGTTTCAAACGAGCTATCGAAGAATCGTGTATGTACCTACAGATTTGTTCGCATGGAAACGCGAAGAAGAAAAGAGAAGTAGATGGGATAAAGGCGAGTTGGGCTATCGCGCCGGACGCAGACATTAAATGCTTTAATGAGCAACGGGCAACGGACGGCCCCTATAAAATTCCTATGTGATGGTTATCCTAACAGAGGGATGGATTCCGACAGGAAGAAGGTACACACACGTGGGAGAAGGGAGAGGAGAAAAAGAGCCGGCACATTCGCGCCCGTCGCGCAGAGAGGGCAGCGGGTGAGTCGGCTGAAAGAGGAGGCGACGAGACGGCGGAAAAAAAGGGGCACGGAAGAAGAAGAGACCGACGGAAAGCGGCGATCTCTCCCTCCAGTCGGGGCTCCGCATATGCATGCGTATGCCCGACAAAGACACGGCAGAGAGGCACTGCCGAGTACACCCATTACCGCACTTTCTTCCCTCTCTTTCTCTCCCTTGTCGCTTTAGAGCTGATAATAATGCACTTCGTGCAGCGGTGCGCTGACGGCGACGCCGTCGGGGTTAGACTGAGACGGGGTTAGACCGGCTGATTTGCGCCACTGTGTTGCCGCTGTGCGTTCCGTCGTCGCATGCATCGATTCCGGGTCTATGCGGGCGTTGTATACAGTAACGAGCGCGGCGTTCCCCATAATGAGTGGCACGATCGAGCCTTGTGTTTGATACGACTCGCCTAATGAAGTAAGATTCCGCGCGTTAGGAATTACCGGAGAAAACTATCGTGAACACGATTCGCAGTTAATTATCGTTAATAAACGAGCGTTAATGAGCGAAGATATAGAAAAGGTACTGCATCAAGATGAGACTAATTAATTTCCCTCATTCCCATTCCCCGACGAAGAATGTAACGCTCGTCTTTGTCCGCTTCTTTATCGAAAGTCATTTATTCGTAAATACGTATTTATGTGCCATTCTTGACAAACATGGCTCCACGATACGAGAAAAGAGATACGTAATCCGTGATTGCATTCGCTACAAATGTTATTCGTTCTTCCGCATTTGAGATTTTTCCTTTTTCCTCCGATCGTACAAAGGAACAATCATGGACTCCAGATTATTAGCCCTGTTATCGAGAATAATGCATCTTGTTGCAACATTACACGCAGATTTCAGTCAGCTGCTTTGCGCTGTTGCTGCCGCTGCACGGCATCGTATTGATTCCGATACAAACACCGTGCGTATACGTGCGCAGTAATGCCGTTGTTACGCTAACAGACAGACCGGATGGCATTTTGTCCATCATATATTACCATGAGAAACCGACGCATGATGAGCCGATTAGCGACCGTCCCCATTAGGGAGGTCAGCATCTAGTAAGCTGATAGATCGATACGCTACGATTGAATCCGCGAATCTATCTCCATTCCGTCCACGACGATATGTACATATTCCACATATATATTCGACATGTGTAATCATGTCACATAAATTTTATCATCATAATCGGCGCCGATAAAATTTTGATAACAAATTAATTTCAGAGTACTTAATTACGTACCGAAGTGTAATTATACTACATATCATTGTGTAATTATTGCGTACACTAATTCCAAAGCGTTGAAGGGCAATAAAAACTAGATACTTACATAATGTTCAATCTAACTTTTTTAATTTTAATAAGCGAAATTTTGTGCTCGTCTAAAAAGTTTCTGATAGATTACTGCGTTATCGTTTTTAGTGAAGGAAAATTTATGGCGTTCGCGAAGTTACGAAGTAAATTTTTCGAAGAAGATAGGTCAAGCTACGGAATCATAAGATATTTACAACTTCCTGAAGAGTATTTTATAAAGATAAAATTAGCCCGCGTTTCGTTGTATTGGGAATTGTTATTTACGGTAACGCAATAAATTCGCAATGAATTTCGTTTCGCTCCGTGGCGGAGTTGCGTTCATCGGAATTACCGGATTATCTCACGATTGTAGTTTGCGCCGCAATTCGAATTAATTAATTATACTTATCATCCACTCGAGAGGATATCTAATCTAACGCGTACAAAAGAGAGCCGAGTGCTCCCGGCAAAATTGTTTTAAGACGTTCCGAAAGGACGAACGAGCCGAACGACTGCTTCGGAAGCTGCGAACATTTTGAACCAATTGCGTTTCTGCACGAAGAAAGAGTGCGATTCACGAGAACAAGGTAGAAGAAGTAAAAGAGGAAGGACCGGGTCGCGCGCGACGAGAGTGGCTATCTACGCCATTAAGACCGCCGCACCACAAAACTGCAGTGCCGGGGAACGGAACTCCGCTGCCATCAGGAGGTCTTTGTGTTATTCAGAGTATAGATCCACGTTCGTTCTTAAATGCCCTCTTCCGCTCTTTTTTTCTGTCCCCCTCGGACCGGCGGCCCTTTAAAAGCCAGCAGGGGAACGCGGAGAAAACGCGACGACTCGCTCGCCGCGTGACGATGTCACGCGCCTTTCTTCGCGCGCGCGTACGCGTGACGCCGTTCCCTTCGTGCGTGCGGGAGACAGAGATTTTCTATTACCGATAAACACGATATCGCGATAACATGTCCCCACCCGTCGCCCGATATCTCGTAATGAATTCCGAAACTTTTTCCCTCGCTCGTGCGAATTTCCATTTGCAGTTACTTCAAGCTCGATTCGTTCTCTATGCGTATAGAGAACGCGTTACACCGCAAAGCGAGCCATTCTTTTCAACTTCACAGTTTTACTTCTAGCCTTTCGTTGAAAAAATAAAAAAAAATAAAAAATCCCCCGGCGAAATGCTTGGTCACCTCTCACGCGTCCGACAAACATTCCCCAGGTGTAATTCGCGACGGAATCAGGGAAAAAAGCAGGGGAGAAATAACTGGGCATTGTCGCGGCACACTGTCAGCAAAGCGTCGCGACGTGAAACACGGCTGACCAGTACTTTCGGAATCTCGTGCGTGGCATGCAACGACGGAAGCCGTTGAACACGACGGACACGAAACCACACCACCACTCACCGACCCTCGGTAGCGGCCGCCACCGCCGCCGCCCGGTTTTATGCACGGTACGTGTGCGTGCTTCCTGTACAAGCCGAGGAATGCGAGCCCCTCCCTCGCGCGACAGGGAGAGTGGCGACCGACCCCGGTCGCTCTCTACCGCTCTCCACGCGGAGGGTTGATGAATTTCGTCCGGACAGCGTCGGATTTACGCGGGCGGAAAGCGACGCGAGGGCAAAGGGAAAAAGAGGGGAAGCTAGGTAGGTAATTGGAGCACGGTGGAGGAAGAGAAAGTCGAGTCACTACGCGCAACGATACCCGTAATATTCTGCGGAGGGACGAGATAACAGGCCGCGCTCGACGTGAGCTTGGAAGAAATATTTTCCCTCTTTGTGTATACCGCTAAGTAAAGCTTCGTATCGCGCTGGCACTTGCGCAGCACGCCTGTTTCGCGACGCTGACATCATTTTTCGCAGCTTTTCCCGGCGCAGCACTTGATTCGCGCACATTGTAGAATTACTGTCGCTCTCTGCGAATATGTAAGATAAAGTGTCGAAATCCGCGCGATATTCCGTAGCGTCTCTCCCTTTATAATATATTCGCGGTCGCCTTAGTCATTTACAGATTTAAAAGCATAAACGTGTACATTTCGAAAAAAGAACTATAAGGACGAGAATAAGTAATGATAAAATCCATAAAGTTGGATGTTTCTTTCTCGGGTATTCTCGCCCCGCTGACATTTATCAAATTGATCTCGCCGGCCACACACACCGGTCGCGACAGTTCCGGTAAGTCAGTCCCCGAAGAGTTACCTGGTCACACCTGAGGAGTCCCGACGTCAGCCCTCCGCAGCGTTTCACAATAACGACAGCGTTTCAATGTGGCCATCGAAGCAAAGTTGGGCGGACGCACGAGCACCGAAAGTGTGAAACTTTCTCAGAACTTTGACGTAGCCCCGACGTCAAATAAAACCCATATACATACTACATGGGTACAACGCTTATCGACACTGTCCGTTACACCGACACGATCCGACAGGATTCAACATGATCGAACGCAAATCGAAAACTTTCGTGCGGAGTATCCGGATAATATCTAATCCAGGGACTTGTAATAGAAATATAAATTGATTTTATATTTCAATTCAAACTTTACGCCATTATTTTATTAAATTGTAATTTATATTGCACACTTTTATATTGCGAATCTAAAAATAGTAACGGCAGAGAAGAGAGAACAGTTGTAGAAACGAAAGCAGTAGTAACGGTATTCAATGGTCAGATTCGCGCGATTTTCTGTGGATACGAAACGAGCCCGACGCTCGATGAGAAGTTGGGCGCCCTGAGAATTTAAACAAACATATTACGGTACTAAATCTCTCCCACGAATCGCCGGTTCTTCGATCGGCAAACGGCCCACTTCCCCAATCCCTTTGTCCCCGCGATAAATTACACTTCTCGTCTTACGGCCAACCGGGGCTGGACAATTGTCCGGCGCAACACGCGCCATCATCATAAATCAAGCCCACCCGCTCCGCTACCGCCGCATTGGCAGAGTTGCGCGGATTTTTGCACCTTCTTCAACGCACGAGAGAGGGATGGTGGCCGGGCGAGTGTCGGTTATGTAACCTTTCCCGAACAACTTTTTCATCCGCGGACGCGTACCATACCGTCGACTCAATTTCCCAAGGAAATCGTTCCTCGCGACAGGGTTCCCTTCTACTTTTTGCGAGATCCCTCGCTTATTCCGCCTGCGCGGAAACGCGAGTATTAGGGCGCTTCCGTGCACCGTGGCCGTTCCTCAACTTGTAGCGGAAGGATATTATATTATTGTACGCAAAATAATTCCAACTCTAGATATTCGATAAACAAGTACGGTAATAGCTCCCTACGGGAAGTAGCTTGTTAATTTTGCGGAATGTTTCGCGAATTGAATCATCCGCGAAGGGAGCGCGGAAGTTGAGACCGACAATTTACGTTTGCGTAAATCTGTTGAAATTAATTTAAACAAAAAGAAATATTACGTTTTAAAACAAATGCCAGTAATGGATCATCGCGAGGACCGCATATAAGCGTATAAGTAAAACAGACCGAGAGACTAATAACGTTGTTTAGCAAAATCTCCAACAAAGATTAAACGCATTTACGCACGGACAAAGATCGCGTATAAAATGTTCCCGCGACTGAAAGGATTAATTAGTTGAATCCGCGCGCGCGTTGCATGCGGTAGTATTATAATAAACTTAATGAACCCTCTTGCGTGCAAATCGCTTTGCATCAACATTCTTAATAAAGCGCAACAACTCGCCCGTTACTATCGTCGGGAATCTTGGAGTACTTTGTAGCGGCGTTATTCAACTTTTTTCCCCTGCCCAACCCCGGTGAAACTGGCCGCTCGCTTCCGCTGCAAACGTTTTACATCCTCGCGTAAATCGTATGATGTATGTAAATTCCATCTGCCGATTTCCACGGACTTTTCCCCTCTAACTTCCCTCTCCCTTTCATCTACCTCTTACCACTCTCCTATTCTCTCTCTTTCTCACTCGCGCAACATGTATTCGTGTACATGAATTTTCCGTGCCCCCGCCATCCCTTGTCTCGCTAGTTTCCCTCTTCCTTCCACCCGACCTCGCTGAATGGCCGACAGCAACAGAAATGAAATTGTTTGCAAACTAATCTGTCCTCGTGCCAGCTGAGAACGAAGCGCACGTACGTATGTACGCGTACGTATGCACGTAACATACCTGTGTGTGTGTGGGCGTGTGTGAACACGTTGTGTGTGGACTCGCTGCATGTGTGTACGCGGGCATAGCAGCAATATGCGGCCTGGTGGGACTGCCAACGGCAGAATCAGGATACCGAGATCATAGCCGCGGCAGCAGCGAACTGGCTACCATGGTAGATGGAAGCGCACAATTAAAATTTACTGTCCCATAACCACGTCTATCCGTTTTATCCGCGGCCGAGCCGCGCGGACCCGGCCGCGAAATCTAGGAACTCGAAACTAAAACTGAAAACGTATTTTCCACGTAGCCGATTTCGCGTATCGATTACGCTCGCGCAAAAAGCAACGAGATAGGAGAAAGGCGGTGCAGTTAACCGTTTGTGACGACTACGGAATAAAATACGGGAAAAGTGGACTTTTAATTCCGAATGACGAGATAAGTTCGATGGCCCTCTGTACGGACATGTAAAGGGACCTGGGATGAAAATTTATCTGCGTCGTAAACGCGTAAAAGCGATCGAGCACTTTCACGATAGAGAACATCCCACGTTATCGCCCGTGTATGAAATTAGAATACAAGAGATTAGAGTACTTGGCAAAATTTCAATCAAGTTCTTTATAGATCGTAAAAGCACCCGCGCTATTTTTCCATGTGGTAACATATCACCCATAAGCGAACGTTCCATACCACGGGTTACAAACGCCGCGGCGACAATGCTGTCCGTCAACAATAAATAACGATCAATAGCTCGCGCACCGCGTCGCGCAAAGTACGGAAATAGTCGAATACTTGTCGCTGACAGAGGTTTCATTAAAGTCCATGACGCGTTTCAGCATAATTGCGCGCCACAAAGCGAAACGTGGCCTCTTTGTGACGACCGCCGCAATGATACATTTCGCAACGGTATCTATCAACTGATTTCCACTTGCTGGAACGAATCTTTGCCCGCTTTAATTAAGCAAACTGTTTGCTGGAAATGGCAAACGCGCGCATTCCTGTCTAATGTCGCGTGCACAATCGCCGCGTGTCCTCGCGCGCTGCAGGTCCGTGACCCCGGGCAGTTTATATCACTGGCGCGCAATCCGCCGGCTTTAAGCCGCGCGCATATCCCTTCGCTTTAACTTGGAAATTATTAAATTTATCTACGTGCACAAAGTGTCAATGGCTTTTAACCGTCTCTCAATTATCGCGTATATTGCCTCGTGCCTCGTAATGCAAATCAAAGCGCCGCGCGATATATATATCCCCGCCGAGAATCCGGTGCCATACCGAGGGGACAAATCGCGTAGCGTAACCGGGCTTTAAAGCGCTATCGATCGAACGACGATGACTGGCGGCGATTATTTAGTATTCGTCGCGTGCGGCCGATGCGGTCCCGCTGATTAACTACCCGGAGTGGTTTCATTCGCGTCGTCGCATTTTATTTCGATTGCTGTATTGTTGCTGTGTATGTCACGGCAATGCGCTCTCATCGTCATCGTCGCCGTCGCCGTCGCCGTCGCCGTCGTCGCCGACGACACCGTTACTCTGCCAATGCATGTGGTTGCGCAGCATCGAGGAACGATCTCACACGTAGTCGGTAGCACGATGCATTATTCAGACAACGGATCCACCGCACTCGTGGTGTCGTTGAATTACCGTTTACAGATGCGATTTGTTCCTCGAGGTGACTTCCACGCGACCGGCTTAACTACGGGTTAAACGAACGTTTCGGGACGGGGGAAATCCGCGACGCGTCTCTCGTCGTTTTGCCGGATGTCCCGGCTCGCGATAGCGCCGACAAAGTTCACGGAGTTTTAGGCATGAGCAAGAACCGGATTTATCACGTGAAACGCGCGTCTGAAACGAACGAATTAACCATCCCCCTCGGCCGCCGGTGATTTAGCAGCGTAAGCTTTATGTACGTGCCTATCTGTGAGATTTAGCGCCATATGCCCGAGTCTTGCGAACAGTAACTCGAAAATTTAATGCATTAATTCTTTTAAATCAATTCAATACGATAAAGTATCAAAGTCTGTGATGGAATACTCCAAAATGCGAATTTTTACAAAATTGATATGACGATTGTTCAGAATGTGTGCACATTTATCCATTTTAAATAATAGTTTTTAGTCCGCCTTGCAAAAAATAAACAAGAAAATTTCATTTTCAATTTGTTCAATTTTTGTTTATTTTTAATTATTTTGCAAGATGGGCAAAAAATAATTCATGGTAAAATATGGACAAATGATGGACAATCAAAGTCTATATATATATATAATAATTTTAAAAAACTTGGAAATATTAATAATGAAATTTTTTGTTTTTAATTTTCTTGCAGAAGTGAACAAAAACAATTATATATGGAAAAATTGTGGATAATCCAATACTATATCAATTTTGTAAAAATTCATATTTTGGAATGCCAATTTCTCTGAAATATCAGTACTCGATCGATTTTACATCAATAAAAATTTGATCCAACTTTATGTTCTTTCGCAACATCATAATATTTAAGTTTAAACATATGTGTAGCATGTGCAAATATATAATTCCACGCGTTGAGTATTATTGTAATGCAGCATCATAATTTCGATGATCAGAAATCGCAATTTCAGTTCCATTCCGCGGCAAACGGGAAGCTGCAAAAGCGCGAGCTCTGACTCCTTCATGACAAGGCTAATGCAATGTGTGGCGGGCAGCCAAAATAGGAACGAAAATTTCTCTCCCGGATTTAAGTGAAGACTGACGAGTCGAGAAATTCTTCCATTCCGTTTTCAGACGACACGTTAAAAATATTCACGTTCCAGTCGAGAATTACATTTGCGGTTAACTGCCGAGACCGTTAATTGCTATCGCTCTTAAAATAACGCTCGATTACCCGAGGGTTCTCTACGGCAATTTTCTAAATGCGAATTACCAAATGGAAAAGGGAGAGAGTGAGAAATGATACGGAGAGATACAAGGAGCGAGCGACGGGAAATACAAAGATGTTCGCATTGCATTTATCGCATTTAATTCTCATTTCCATAGGTCGTGATTTCAACGTAATATCGTAAAAATTATTAGTTTTTAATTATCGCTAATACACTTTATGTAATTAATGTAATTAATGTATGAAAATAATCATGATAATTGTCTAAAAATGTCTTTAAATTTCTCGCGAAGGGATTTCCCTGTCAGATTCTTTCGAAACACATATCTCCATTCTCTTGCAATTTGAAGTTTACCATATTTCGCAATCTCTATATACATTACTGACATACGTGAATTTCCGTCGAGAGCAGTCAACGTACACTAAGCAGCACATTGAGCTTTCTACGACGCCGAGCAACGGCTCCAATATGGTGCTTTCAATTTTCTCTATTTAGGTTCTAATGAAGAGCAGCCCTACCGACTATGGCAAAGCGTGGCAAGGAGGAAACCCTTGACGCGGGCAAACGATTCCTCGCGCGCGTTTCCGTTCTTCCGGTAATATTTCAGTAGAAAAGGCAATTTTCAACGGTCTTCTCCGGTGCAGTACGTAAATACAGATTTATCGACTTGTTTAACGAATCATTAACTAGGCGTTCAATTACATATGTTCAAGAATAAGCAATGAGCGAAGCGTTTTTCGATAAAGTGTCTCGCAGTTATAAAATCATATAATATTACTGTCTAATTTCTGTCTTGTAACAGGAAATTATAATAAGAAGAAAGATATGGCAATTGAGATAATAAAAAATTTGCACATGTATGAGCAATTATAAAAAAACTAATAAATTTCATTCGAGAATGAATGAAATACAGTGTAAATTTCAAATAGAAAAGATGGATTAAGAGAAATAGAAATTACGGTAATGATTATTTAAATGACTTTAAAGACGCACGCTGAGAGATCATTGAGAATACCATACCGAGTGCCTGATAGGGCGCTTTCAATTTTCTCCATTTGACTCGTAATGAAGAACCGCCCCGCGAGCTACACGAGGAAGGGTGACACGAAGAAAACCCTTGACACGGGTAACCAGTTTCTCTACCCCTTGTCCTAAGACTGTCGTCATCCCCCAACGAGAGAACGCAGTTTCCACCGCACTACTTCGCGCGACAGAACTTATCTAATATACCTGCTCCCCCGCGCATCACCAACAAACCCTTGCCAACCTCCCCCGGCAGACGGCTCGTGCACCCTTTACGCCACGTACTCAAACCCTCGGGAAGTTCGTTCTTCCGGGGGAGAGCCCGAGAGAGACGCAGATAGAGGCGACGCCACGAATATAAAGTAACGTAGCTCCTAGTGAATATTATATGCGAGCCGAGGGCAAAGACAAAGTCGTTGCACGGAACTCTTTTTCTCGATATTGAAGGAACGCGGTAATTCATTCAAAGTCAAGCGAAACAGGAAAATAGATGGGCCAAACAAATATCGCTTAGAAATAATGCGGTTTTTTTTTTACAGAGTCAAAGTGCATCAAAGTATTCTCAATGATATTTATTATATAGTATTCGTGGTATTCAGAATCAACTTTACCCCCAATCGGAATTAAAGCGCGAAACTAAGCTAGAGTTTCTTAAGATTGCGATTTAAGCTTCAGAAGTATAAACGCATTAAAACTTTATTTGTCAATTAGTACTGGAAAGTTTATCTTAATAGAATTTTAATGTATGATTTAATTACCAAGATATTTAATTTCGAACTTTCAAGAAAGTTGTGACAAATTGCCTCAAATTAAAATATTTACTAAAATGAAACCAATCGATTTCAAATCTGTCAGAGGATAAAGTCAGTTTACATATTTTATGAATAGCTTGTCAGAATGCGGCGCATAATAATGCAACTTATTTGGTATTGTGGCTCATTTACGTACATGTTTACTTGTTATTACGCATAATATTTGCTGGTGCAATTATGAAATTGCGAGGTAAAATCGCAGCATTACTCTCAAAATCTAATCGCTTTTACTGTCTGGGCTCCGCCCAGAATGCAGCCATTCTGGATCAAGGCGATTTAGTGAAAGAAATCCTCGCGTGCGCGCGCGCTCCGATCGAAGGTAGGCAAAAGCCGGAAGTGGCTCGTTGCGGCAGGAAGTCAGGGGGTGTGGAGATAAAGGAGATTTTCCACTGCGGAGGAAAGCTTGTCTTGAAGATCTGTCGGACGTGACAGTAAGTTTATTGGGGCGGATACAGATTGAAGAGATCCGACGCGTCCCGATGCGACGCGGAAGAAAATTATCTACTTCGTCTCTGCGAGCCGGGTGGATCGCCCGAACGAGCTAAACTATCCTGTAGCAGACCAAAACCACTTCCGAAGATCTTCCTTTAGACGTGTCCCGATTATTCGGCGCACCTGTTTCCCCTAAACCACTCTTTACCCTTTACTCCTTAGGCATCTCTCTTCTAAACGTCCTTCAAGAGGGACTCGGTGGATAAATGTTCAGGAAAGACTTCTCTCTCTTTATCTTCTTGATTACTCTGAGATAAACATACTTTAGTCGCAGAACGTCTCCATAAAAACTTACATAAAGTCAAAAATATATTATATGTATGGAGAATATGTATACAATTTCTTTCACACATTCATATGTGTCTTTCTTTTTAACGAAAAGTTAAAATATCCAAGCTTTCGAAAGTACTATATCTTTCTCCCTCGTCGAGTAACATAAGAGCAACTTAATTCCTTATCCGCGCACGCTGTCTTCGCAAACTCGATATATCTGCGTCGTATAAGTATATTAAATAAGAGCTCGCGCGAGAGAGGAAGGATGAAGAATGCCATGGAAGATTTCTCAGGAGATCGTTCACAGGCAGGCTCAAATTACGACACGTATTGCCGTTCGAATCTGCTGAATCATCAAACAAGTTGTCTAATACACGCGCGCACGCGCACGCGCGCGCGCGCGCATACTCGCGGCGGTACGCGAAGGGATTGGACTTCCACAACAATCTAAATCTCATCCTTTCGCAGTACCCGAGAGGGTTTGGATTTCCTTTTGAAGACGTCGGATGTAACTGAACACGTCGGATACCAGAACCGAAGGCTTAACGACAACGTCTCGGCAGCGACTCGGTTCGTTCGCTCCCGAGGTGTCACTCCGTCGGAGTTCCATTAACGTTGCTCGAGTTGTAGCTTCTTCGGTATCCATCGCCGAATCATACTTCCTATGATTCGAAAGAGAGAGAGAAACAATCAGCACTCTCGCATGCACACGAATAGGACAATTCGCGCTCTATTTGCGGCAAGCCAATTTACGCTCTATTTGCTTCTAATTAAATGCAGCAGCGACAGCTAATGTTTCACGCTCTAGTAATCTGTAGCTTAATTGATCAAAATATTTAATAATTTGCAATGTTCAGTAACACTGATATTTAGAGCAAAGCAATGTTATTGGACATACGTGGTTTAAATTCGATCAGTAGAATAGTGATATACCAATTTCGTCTGACCTACTAACATGTTATTGATTCGGCATATCAATAGTGTAGCTCGTTAAACGGGAATAATTAGCTCTATGAGTCTCCTTGTTACCGAATAGCACTATCTTACAGTCGTAAACGATAACCCTAATACAGCATTGAATTTAATTAGCCATATAACGATTAAGCACATATTGTGAAACTAGATATCATCGAAACTATGTCGTCTAAACGTTAGAATTCTAGGAATTCCGTCTCGTCAGATCTTATATCTTGCAGCCGACGAAGCCGAACGCAAACGTACGGAAATCAGGCAGACGTTTGTCATTAGCAGCGCGGAAACCGGGTTTAAAGTAGTCGGAACTCGGTCTGATGGGTTAAAAGAAGGCAGCAGGCTGCGGAAGAAAAGGAGCGAAAGAGGGCGTAAAGAGGATTGGGGCCGAAGCAAGTTTCCGGGAAAGGGTAGCGAAGGGTGTGATTTAATAAAAGATTACTATGCGCCCGAACGATGTACCCGGTGTTCGACTTTGTAGAATTTAGATAGTAAGGTCGCGCGATACCGTCTCGGGTTCCACTTTTGGCTTTGAAATCCTCAAATCCTACGAGTCCATATCTCGTTTGGAACGTGCCATAGATAATATTTGATACTAACTTGAATCGATTAGCACACGGTCCCGTAGGACATATCGATGTATCTATACGACGTAGAAAATATCCTCATCCCGTACCCGGCATTGTAAATTACATCCTACGATCTTCCTTCCGGTTTATTAAAGGACTTAACTCCCTTCGCGGATGTAATCTGAACTTCATTATTTAAAATTCAGCCGGTGCAGCGATTGCATTCTCGCGCGGGACGACCGCATGAAAGATTCAGACCAGGGTCGTGCCGAGAGAAATTGACCGACATAAATTATTTCAGTATTCTCTTGGCGCGGCGAGCGCGGAAACTCGGTCGAATGATGCTTACAATTTTAAACGCGCAGCACGCGCGGTCTCTGCATAATATAAGTAATTCCTGCGGCAAAGAGCATCATCCGTCGTAACGAAGGAGCCGTTTAATGCGGGTTTGTCGAGTAACGGTCTGATTCCCGTGGGAGAGGTACGTATAATGCTTTTCGCGAATAGAATAGCCACACTGGTGAATGATCGATTAAGAAATACTACTAAATAATTCAAGCCATTTGCAAAACGTGCAAAATCGTTAGTGACCTTTCAAATGTCAATTAACATGTACTTCCTTTCCACGTTTATACAAATATCTCTTTGGCGACATGACCTGAAAATACTTTATTCAACGGAATTCTAACGCCTACATATTTCCGCTTGACATTCAAGGATGCTCTCCATCGCTCCGTTTATCTCCGGAATCTTGGAAACCACCGGCCAGAGATATCGTTTATGCTACATGCACAAGTCTTGAGAGAACGGCGAGAAGGAGCCCGTAAGCATTCTCTCCGTCTGCTCGCCACCCTTTCAGGGTCCTCTTTCTCTCTCTCTCTTTTTCTCTTTCTCTCGCACCTATCTCCGGTTCACGAAACTTTCCTCGTAAAATCACTACGAAGATTTCATTAAGCGAACGCTTACTCGTCATCTGTTTCAAGATAATGGACCTCCCTGGTGTCTGAGGGAGAGAAAAAGAGGTAAACGTATAGAAATAGAGCGTTCTATAGAGTGAGTGAGCTAGAAAGGACAGGGGCCGCAAAGAAGGTAACAAGAATTGCGAAAGCTGTCGACAAAATGAGTTTATCCCAACGTTAGGACAGCGACAAAGATCATACAGAGGACCATATGAGAATCGCTAGATTTCATCGACACTAGCAACCTTCTCTCTCTGTCTCTTTATTGCCGTAACGTATAATAAAATATATTATTTTAAACAAACATAAAAAATCTTAGCAACATAAATTTACAGAACTAATTGAATATTTAATATTATTACATGACTTTGTGTGTCGAAAATTTAATGTAATATCATATAAAATATTCTAAAGAATATGAAAAAAGAGAGAACATGTTTGTTTTTGACAAACATGTTATTACGAATTTACAAATTCTAAATATAAGCTCGAATTTACTACTTGGATGATTTTAATGACATTGACAATATTTGGACTGAAAATCGTTATATTCAAATTCATTTAAATTATTTTAATAATGGTCCGCGATGTCCGGATATTTATACTAAATTGAATTCTCCAATTCGCATTTAGGAATCATGCTTAATTGTCACGAACGGCGTTGCATTCTATCGTGCTCAACCGTGACCAACTTTTGCGTCACGCTCGGAATTTTTCGCTCGGCCTGACCGAACGAAATACCTATTACAGCGATTCGAAATGCTTCTGGCACGCTTAAAGTAATGACTGCTTCCACTTTCGGCGTTCGGTAAAGATTCGACCGAGTTTTCACCCGCGGTGACTCGCTGACACGTTAGGAATGCGCCGATCAGCAAAACAGCAAGATTAATCACGGCGCACCACCACGGCGAAGTTTGTGGTAAAACAAATGCAACGCCAGCTAAATGAACCCTTTCGAGATTTATTCAAGAGATTGATTCATTTGACTTTGTTATTTTCGCGTTAGCATGAGGAAAATCTCGCTGCTTCTTTGTTTCCAATATTTATATTATATTGAGTTTGATCGCACATAATTCTGGCTGCTAAGAAGTTAATTTATTATTAAAGAAACAATAAATTATTTAGAAAATAATTAAAGACCTGCACAACCTACATTAACTCTTGTTAATTATATAATTATCAGAACTGTCACAGAATACTATCGATATTAAGAGATTAACCAAAATGATATAATTGTTATGAATATCGTTAGATTTAATATTAACAGCAAAGATAAGCACGCCGGTGTTTTACACCGATAATCTCAATGCGTTAAATCGGTTACTACAGATTATACTCATTTCGTTTTACTTACGATGTTACGTCACGTAAAGTTCTTATAGTTTTACTGTTCCTTTCTTTTATATTCCGATCTCAATCTGAACGTTAACTTGGCTTCGTGCAGATGATCGACAGGTCCGCGTACACGGCACAAACTGATTAAAGTGTCATTTCCGTATGCCAGTGACATTAGAAGTCGGAAATCCACAGACTTTTGGTCGGTCTTCGTGCGACACGCGATCCACGGCACGTGGTACATTTTAACGAGCCTATGCCCGGTGCCTGTATACCGCGTGATTTCAGCACAATACACGAGTACTCCATTATTCGTACCGCATGCCAAATATTCACTAAGCCGGAGCAAATGTCGTACCGCGCGAATGACAATACGACCGTCATGACAATACAGCAACCGTGAATGTTAAGGTATGAGCAAGACCTGCATTGAACCTCTCTTCGTTCATCGAATATTCTTCTGTCCGATTTAAAGTTTTGTGATTGATCTTCAAATCAAATTTATTATATTGCCTAATAGTCACGAGAACATCCATAAATTATTTCCATGTGCTATTGTATAACCCAATTATTCACTCCATCAGTAACACCAAAGACAGACGCCGTGAATACACGCGCGTGCACGCATGACAATTCACGCACCCATGACAATTCACCGCATTCACCGAGTATATACACTTGGCGGTGCATACTTGGGTGGGTAACGCACGTGAATACATACATTGGAATACATACCAACGTGCTGCTTGAATTCTAATGGTGACATCGAGTTTGTGCACACTGCATGCTAGTATGTATACGTCCTGACTGCTGTATACGTGCACGAGGGCTGTATGCGTGAAGGACATCAAGGAGTGTGTCTGCTTGCAGACTAATCGAGTCTAATGAGCCCGCGCCCGCGAGCGGAGATTAAACCCACCGGTTACAGAACGGTTAAATGACAGTGTAGTAAGTCGCGCGGTAACTTCAGCGAAGAAGAAAAAAAGAGGATGCGCCAAATAGCTGTGATGCGCCGTGCACGTCGTTTAATAAATAACTTTGCACACGACGTTGAATCCGTGCATAGCTGCGCGGGGTAAACGCTCGCGGGCGGATCGCCGCGCCGCGCCGCGTCAATTGTTATAGCTGTATGTACGTTAGATCGCAATTTGTACACCGCAGTTAATAGTCGCGAAAAGCCACGGGCAAAAATCCACGCCGAAAAATCTGATACTTGCGTCGGATTGAAATTCAATTAACCCAATTTACATGGGCCGACATTCATTATCGGTGCCCTGCGTGCATTCACACGGGCTCGCTCTCGTAACTCCGCGACAAGAGGCGCAGTCGGACAAAACGCGAGCTCTGATTAGCGTCAGGCATTAAAAACGCACGAGCAACAGACGAAATCTAATTAATCGCCGCCGGAGAGGATATCGCAAATTCATTAGCATAAGCGTGGTGGAGCATTACCCGGATAATATTTCGTTAAATCGCGTATCGACGATCGATTTCATGGAGATTAAATCGACGTGCCCTAAATAAAGTCGCGAGGTATCTGCGCGATAATATTGGACGAGAGGGAGTTATATGCGGAATCGTTATGCCGCCACAAACTGCGAGGGTTAAATGCAACGGGCGTACTTAAATAATGCATAGCAACGTTTTACAACAAGCATCCGTCATCAGATATGCAAATCGTTCGCGCAACAAGCGATAAATTTGCATCCTTTTTGCATACATTAACCGCACAATTACTGGCACGGTAGTATCTTTCTAGCGGATACACAGCCGCTAGTATCTGCGCATAATCCTAATAACTCGTGAAACGCTTCGAAATAGAAGATACCGGCTCGAGTGTTTAAAGTCGACCGCCGCTCGTAGAAATTGGTGTAACGCAAAGGGAACATATTTCATCTTGCACGTCGCCAACTAAGTGCTCCTCGTCGCGAGCACGCTCTTGTCGAAAGCTGGATGAAGCATACGTGCGCCCTTTTCAAAGGTTGCGCTTTTATGCAACTTGATGGCAGGGTCTTGGCTCTAGGCTGCTCCAAGAAGATTGAAAATACAGAATCTAGACCACGGCAGGCTTAACCCAGTTCGTGTCTCGCAGTTTTTCACTACTTAAGACTCGGATGCTACCCACTCGCTTCCCAAATCTACATTTTTCAGCAGCGCTGTTAACATTATGGCATCACAAGAGCACGTTACTATTAAATTCGCCGTGCGTTAAATCCAGATCATTTCATAGTAAAAATATACAGATTCGACAGAGAGAGAATTGAACAAGCTTCAATATGTCGAACAATTACTTATGCATCAATTCGCGAAGCGCTTGATGAGCTTGCAACGGCAACGACATACTAATAAAGTAAGCAATCAAAGCTGAGTCAACCATTAGTAAACAACTACCCTCGAAACTTGGTATAATTCGATGGAGACACACGGGGATTCATAGAGTAATAAAACACAATTATCCCCGAATCGTTATGTCGGGGATACAAATTACGGAGATGGGTCGACGCGAGGGTCAAAAGGATGGAAACGAGCGGGAGGAAAGGATCAGCCTAGTCCGTAATATCGTTAGAAAGTTCTCATCATTGAGATATGAATACAAAGCAGCGTGTCTCGTGTAAGCCTGTTACATTCGCGGATATGCACATACGCGCGACTATGTATGTGTGTTTATATGCATATACTAATGTCGCTTCATTGCGGTATAGTGGGTCAGTTCGGTGGACGTACCTGGGAATCAGGCGAACATACGGAACCGTTCTCTTAGCAAAGTGGATTACACCGATTACAGGACGAACTTAATTAAGGACTGCCACATAAATAACCTTCACCTTCCGTGCTGTCAAGTACGCGAGTTACGCGAGTAATCCCTGCGCAGTTCGAATTCTTCGCGTCTTCCGCCTTTAATTCCGCCGGCGCGACACGCGCTGAGAAAAAAGAAGCACTAACGATGAAACGGGGGAAAGGATGAACAAAGATTAATCCTAATTATGATTTATATCGCTTTGTGTAGTACATATATGAATACATGTATATCGTACATATATGTAGTCAGATTTGCATGGGTATTTATAGACGAAGAAAAGCACGAAGGTAAAGAAAGTAAAGAAACAAATAAGTAGATTATGAATATAATTAAAAATGTATCCAAATTAGAAGAATAAATGTATTAATAAAATTATGTAGAATATTTTCTTCTCTTTTAATTGTTTCCAATAAAATTATATTATATATATATATATATACACAAGAGTGTCTTATATAAAAGTTAATATTTTTAAAAGCTGAATTTAGCTATGATATACTAAATTTTCAGCATTTACGACTCGCGATAAAATGAAAACAAAAAAAATCGGTGAAACTGCTGTCCATCAATTATTACAAATTTACGTGACACGCTAGTGCAGGTACATGTTTGGATATTTTCAGAAATATCAGAGTCATTTTCGTTGAAGAGGAAAAATTCCATCTCTGAATGTGTTATAAACGTTTCTAACGATTCTAGGAATGGTAAAAAATAGAGATGGATCAGATAAATCATAAAAGCATCAATTCTTGAAATACTACTTTCATTTCTCGCTCTCTCGTAATTAAATACATTACAGTGTTATTTAAAGCGTTTAAAAATCTCATAAAAAATCAAAGAAAAATTAACTCTTTATTTTTTAACACTAATACCTAAAGGGATTATATCAAAAATAGGGCATTGAATTCTCGTGCTTCGATCGAGTTCAATCTCCGGGTATCGCGACGCGCAACATTGTGGACGATAATGGGCCGACTATCGCTCTCACAAGGCCGGTATGTTAGAGGTATCAAAAGAGAGAGGAGAAAAAAGGCGCTCAGGGATCGCTCGCGTGCACCATTTTGATTGAATTTTTTTTTCGATGTACGACGAAATTCATCCGCCCGATCTGCGGACAGAGAGTTGCGTTCTCGCGCTTGCTCGCTCGCTCGCTCGGTCCGTCCGCGCTTTGTCCGTCTACTTTTTCAAGCGCGCTCCGCATCGCCACTATTGCGGCGGTGCGTGAATCGCATAACAGTCTCGATACAACGAGCGATAGCTTGGGGCACAGGCGGCGACAGCCAGGCGGCAGTATCTACGGAATGCAATTCACCGAAGACAATGCACCGCGTTAAAATGGCTCGTATAGATAACCCGATGCCCTTGTGGAGCATACCGTACATGTATAATACACATACACGCGTGGAGAGAATCGATACCTGCGCTAGGCTAGCACTCTTCTTTGCAGACCGGGCGCGGAGGGGTTGCAACGACTGGCAATAAGGGCGGCGGAGACAGGACCCGTCGGGGAGGGTAAGTCAGAAGGTAGACGCAAGACGTCAAGATCCTTTCACCTTTTGCGACCTTATATTAGCCCGATACTGGCGCGCCCTTCTTTTCCCTCGCGTATATAACGTATTTCGTCCTTTGAGTCCAGCGAGCGGTACGGAAGCGGAGTGCTCCGAGGGTTGTAAATGGAAAGAATATGTCATCCACCTCGCGAGCGCGCACAGTTTGCATCCCTTCTTTACGTCTGCCCGTCGTATAAATATTGTCACACAAATATCGTATTCTACGGATTGTGACGGAAAAGGTTGGTGTATTCAATGAGATTTACAAACGAGATCTCCAGCAATTTGTGACTATGGCAAACGGAGCACCTATTGCCGCTTTAATTAACAACCGCGCGCGAGCGCAAGCGCGAGTAGCGAGGAAAGATAAGACACTCGCGCAGATGTGAAATGACACCTCTTCCTATAACTCCACCGTAGTAAGATTATTCTTGCTACATTGTGTAACGTTACATTACTTATTAGAGGTACATTGGGTATTAGCTTAACCCCGGAACGCCGTTTCCCTTGTATCATCCGTTATCCGAAATGTATATCTCTCCTGCGCACACACATACATTCGCGTTATAGACGGGAGACGTTACGTAAGATAAAGCTGAGGAGCAGCTTCGAGGAGAAAAGAAGAGGAAATTTAAATGCGTGAGTACGCGACCGGGTGTGTGTGTGTATACATCGGAACGACACGTAACTATCCACCTATCTCTTCCTTCTTCCTCTGTCCCTCCTTCCGCGGTCCTTCTGCCGCGGCGTCGTATGCATACATGCGAAAATATACATCCCCGCGGAAGCGGTCGAGAGAGAAACATCGTGCGCTCGCGAGCGCACGTAGACACTTTGTACACGAACACGAGTTGAGAGCGACACGGGATAAGTGACGACGCCGACGGTGTCGCGGTGGAAGAAAAGGAGAAAGAGCTTAAACGCTCAAGCGCGCGGAACACGCGCACGCGTGTACGCGGATACGCGTGTATGTATGTATAAAGATTATACGGCCGACATATGTATATGGTTACGCGATACGATATTCCAAGTGTGCTAAGTGCACGCGAACGCCGGCGCCGGGTCCGCGTTCCGTGTACGTACGTGTGCGCCGGGCTGTTGGGTGCCGCGTGCGTGATCGTGCTTGCGCGTGCACCGACGCTTTACATAATATCTTTGCTATTGTAAAATGCAAAGCACCGGCGCGAGGGAGTCCCGCTGAGCCAGCTTTTCCCCGCGCCGCGTTTGCACACTGTACCGTACCGCAGTTCTGTGTGGAACACGGCACCGCGCCGCACCGCGCGGTTGCACGAGGGCGGAAGGAGAGAAAGCTACGGGTGCGGCAAAAGCTCGCGGAAATGGGGAGGAGACGCCTCGAAAGCAAGTTTTTGTCTTCTCATGTAAATCGCGACGTAGCCAGGGCGATTGAAGGCTTAAGCACATATTTTTATATTCCCTTCTTGAGGAAAAAGGACTTTTTCCTTTCTCAAGCATCCGTTCAAAGTTCGTAGAAAATCATCGCGGTAAGTCAAAGTATCGCAGAGAAACGGCGTTATTCGGTGACTAATATTCGGTGGTATGTTATTAGCCATAGAATAATTATTAAAACAAAATAAAACAAAACTTGCGCGTAGAAATGTGATCAAGATTCTGATCTAATATACAGAAATTGCAAACTGACCCCCTAATAAAATCACGTATCGTTGTTCAAAGTTGAAACAAAGTGTACTTTCAGAAATGTATCGTATTGCGATAAGGCATATGCAGACATAGGCGTAACATAAAAAAATTTCCTTTCTAAAGTAATTCCCAACTTTCGCCATTAGAAGCTACAGCATCATTTGTATGGAGACGAGCACAATCGTTAGCGAGGTGCGAATTTATGATACTCGTTATTCTCTGGAATATATCGCAATCAGAGTATCTACTTGAAATGTTCGTTGGATTGTAGAGAATCCTCTTGCGATACCCGCTTGAAATTCTCAACGAGTAACCTGCAATCTCTTCGATCATTAGGCACCTTCGATCGGCACCGTTCGATTGTACAACTGAAAAGAATTTATCGCACCAAGCAACGATAGCGATAATGTATTAAATTTTTCCTTAGAAGAGTACCGCAGTAGCGTTTCCATTGCAGAACAGCCTGTCGTTAACAAAAAAAAGCATCATATGCGGCATAAATTCACGGTTTATTGGCGTCGATACAAAAATAGAAAGGAGGGGAAAAAATCTAACTGTTCTCTGCTGCGCCGAAACGTGAAATAAAAGCATCGATATCGGCGGTGTAAAAAAGATATCCCGCCAGTGCCCCCCGAAAGTGCTCGATTTTTACAGACCTGTGGTGCAACACCGGGAATACATTTCGATATGGAGATATGATCTTCGTACGCGACGGACGCGTGAAAGATTAATGGCGAAGCGGCGTACGCAGTTTTCGGTTGAACCGGCCCCTCGTTGATGGGATTAAAAAATTCAACGACTGGCGGCAGCGCGAGGTGTCGGGCCTGGGATAATGCACGACTCGCCGCTGCAAACGCGGACACGCACCCCCTACGTCGAAATAATAATTTAACTGATGATATTATTTAGCGGGACTTCCGGCGTCCGCGTGAACATTGCCCGACATTGTCTAGCGTGTCGCGCGATTTTATATTTCCGCGGCTTTGCGGCCGCAATTTCACAGTGGCTCACAAAAAGCGAGCTCGCTCTTTCGTTCACGTGCAATTAACCGGCATACGTCGGCGGTAACCTAGCTATGGGGTGGTCGATACAAGAGTGCACGCTGGAAAAAATCGCACATCCGCTCGTGAAGGTCCTATGGTCGCTCTGGACGTCCGGGATGGTTATTTCTTTCCGGACAAACACACACACACACACTGCATTCACATTAACAATATTACTTCACAGTTTAATAAACTGATGAAAAAATGTCATTAAAGAAAAACTCGATGTTATTCTAACTTGCTGATATTTCGAAAGTAAATAAAATAAATGCTCTTTCGACGCATACGTGAGTCACGTATTAGAAGTAATTCAGCGCTAATGTAACTTTCAGGACCTTGTATTTTAACATCGTCTCGTATCCGACTCGCGAGAGGAAACGAGATTTCAGCGAAAACACTCAAACAATACGCCAGCGGACGTATACGAGAAGAAGTAGCGGTGACATCGCGACTACTCCCAGGCAACTCGAACTCATGTTGTAACCGCGTTCCGACACCTCGTCCGCCATTGCCACGCAATTAAAGTAAGCGTTATACCGGCGCGAGATGCCACTTTATGTGTATCCACCAAGTGTGCGTTCCTCGTACCGCTGTTTTCGTGCCGCTTTTCGCGGCTTTACAGCTCTTCCACGCATGAAAGAAACATTAAAATCAACGTAAACGCGCGTATGCCTACATTATGTACTGTTTTACGAGCATACTCTATATTACAGATACGCGGGATGATTTACCGTAAAGAGTAGAATGAAATTGTCGCCGCGGATGCGTAATTTATTTACAGAGAATTTGTATTACACCCCTCGCGCGCGCACGACTAAATCCTATTTCGCTGTACATAGATCCGCGGTACTCGAGGACGGGTTAGATTTCCGTTCTCGCTCCCGCGGCAGCGAATTCACCAATTTCGCGGATTCACTCAAACGTAAATAATTGATAGTTCGTGAAAATTGTCCTAAATTTTGTTTGTTAAATGAAAGAACCGGTGTTTGTGATAGCATCGTCGTATAATAAAAAAAAACACTACAAATGCACACAAAAAACTGCAAGCATTTTTACAACAGTTTTAATTCTTTCGGATCTAAAAGTGAGCTATGGAACTAAATGCTTATACATGTGATATTTTGTGTGCATGCCAGTGATATATATGCGAATTATATAGATCGTCGCATGTACCACACGACCCAAATGTTAATATTTTTCAGAAGGAAAATCAGAATCTATTGGGAAATCCGCCACTGAATTTCCGCAAGGATATTCCACCGAGTCGCTCATATTTCACATTTTGGCCAACGAGTGCGGGGGCACGTTTTCGGTTAGCAATATTCCGTGGGTTCGTGTATCCATGCCAGTCTAAGTAAGCCTTCCGGGTCCCGAAGGAAACGTTTACGACCAAGTTAGCTGCTAATCCTGGCCATAGTTATAGTCATTAAGCCACGCTTAAACCGACGTTATTGCTTGCATTAGTTTCCGACCGGGGCTTTCGCGTAACGCTCAATTTCGGCATGGTGATATCGTACTTTATTTTGTACCACAGTCGCGGAAACCCCCTACAAGTGACACAAAGTTCACTTGCGGAGTTCACTATTCGAGGCGAAGCTTCAGTACCGATCAGTACTTAATCGAAACAATTAATCGGGCAAATGTGTACGATGGTATCGCGCTAATGTGCGTTACTACAAAGCAATCTCTCCTCAAGTTTCGCTACTTCTCGGTTCATTCGGTTCGCCTCTCTCTTGGCCACGCTTATCTGAGGGGTGTGTATGTATCGCGGGATGAAATCTAGGCAAAGGCAACGGCTGCAATCCTTCCGTGCGATAATCAAAGGAAGACACATCCTGCGCTCGTACGCTCGTCGACACAAAGGCAATCAATGATCACGGACTAAATTGAATTTTGCAAAGCGACGCCGTCTCTCTACCGAGATGCGAAACTACTCGCGGCACTTCGTTTACTAACATCGGCTGATTGATTTGACATTTCGATAATCAATCAAAAGAGATCGAAAGGACGGAAAAGTCACGAGACTAACCTAAAGTTCTCGCGCGCCAGTTTCGAGCTACGGCGCTACGGGATAATTCGCCCAATTCCTTCTCCCCTCTTCCCTCAGTCCTCTCCAGCTTCCACGCGCACGAGCGTAATCCATTTTGAATTTACAGATTACGAGGTTGGCTGGATCGCGGGGATTTATGGCATTTGATGGATGCCTATTTACAACCATGCGCGCAGGAAGCGAGTAATCAGTTCGGCTTCGACGATGCATTCACGCGTCGCATGAAACATGCACAGAAAGTCGGCTTGTTATTCGACGCATGCGGTGTACGGTGCGAGATTTTCGACTGGCTTTCAAATAGTATTTTCTTCCCGCGACAATATCGATGCGGAGATCGATACATTGAGGAGAGTGCATTTAGGAATGCACCGCATCGTCCGTTATATGCCTCGATCGGATATACCCGCATCCGCGCGGCTGATACATAATCCGCCGTTCATTGACGGCGATGACCGGGAACAGAGAAAAATCCACTTATAGCCGGCCATCGGTCCGCAATTTCAAAATTAACTCTAATCTAGGATCAGACCGCTTATAAAGTGCGGTGGAGATTTATGAAAAAAATGGAATCGACCGACAACGTCGGACGGATGCGCTCTAATTGCGCTCGACGACGGACAGGCTTCCTCGCCGGATAATTGTACATTATTCCACGTCGCAGATCTCGCTCGGCGCGGTCGGAATTTGTTATACGGTGGGATAGACTAAGAGCGCACTGGCGTCGCCGGCAATGTAACTTGGCGGTGAAAAAAGTTTTAAGACCGGTTAATGCTTAAGAAAATAAAGCCGCGGGTTTTAGCCTCCGTGGTTTGTTGATTATTTCCACGGATATTATATTTTAAAGTTTCTCTTTTTTAATTCTAATGCCAAACTCTTAATAGCGGTACTTCGAATTTATTTATTCTCGCAAAACTCAGTCTTTTTCATAAACGCTTGTATACCTCCGCTTATTCATACCGAAAATTAAAAAACGTTTTTTTATGATGTCTGCTATTTAAAAATTCATTTGATTTTTCCCATTTATAAAACTATCGAATAAAACTATGGCAAACAGAGGAATATATTCTTTGTTTCACAATCTACCTTCAGAGAGGAAAGAGAGCGAGAGGGAGTGAAGAAACGTTCACTTCGGTGTATATAAAATTCGTTGGGTGATATTGTCACTGAAATAACACGCACAAACGCGCAACACAAACTGGCGGTTTTCGTTCCGGCGTTTGTGGCTTTTGTTACTTTGTTACTAGCGGTTCATATTTTCATCGATACATTCGCCATTTATCTGATAAACGCGTGTAGGTAAATCGAATTTTACGAACGCGCTTTTGAGGTCAGAAATAACGGATATGAAAGCAAGGAACCATAGGGTAAGCAGGGTATTATCCACGGACGTAATGTCGATCGGATAATATAAATCTCGATTATACGCCGCGGAATATCGAAGTACAAAGAGGAAAACAGAGACAGACAGAAAGAGAGGAAGGAAGAAGGTGGAGAGGAGAGGAGGAGAGAGAGAGAGAGAGAGAGAGAGAGAGAGAGAGAGAACGCGCACGTAAAGCCACATATCCGACAAAATAGTGCAGCAGCGTAGCGTGCATAAATTATGACGTAAACTATGAATACCTAATATCACTCTCGTTTTAACCAGCCTGCCGAGTATACCATTATCGTAATCGAGATGGCGTGATAAAGCGCAAATTGGCACCGATCATAATCTCCTCGCCATATCAGATTGATCACACGCCACTATCGCACAACACATGTATGCACAAGAGGCATCGGCTCTTTGCAACTTTCCAAAAAATACGCAGATCAGATTAATATATTTCGTTTCTAAATTATCTTATCGACTATTGCGTAAAATGTCAGGTCTGATAAGCCATGATCCTCAAACTGGCGGAACTAGTCTAGCGATCATGCAGCGGCTCTTCCGATTGCTGTTGAGAGTTAGTTGAACAATGTTGAGATAACGTTGGAGACGAGCAAAAGCTCGTCCATTCAAAGCGGTCTCGTAATATCAAACTATCGTTAACCGTTATTCGACGAAGTGCCATCAATTTCTCGTGTGTAACTGTCGTGACGTCGGTCTTCATGCTCTACGTAAGTTGAGACTCAACGACAAAAGCAATGGCTTGGTAGATCTTTAGAATTAAATTCATGAAATATTGAAAAACTCACGTAGTTGCTAAAAGGCTACTGTATTCGTCGCAAACCGTGATTTCATTATAGAGAAAGGAAAAAGGTAGTCTTAGAATATTACGAGTACCTAGACACGGTAAACGAACAACGTCTGCCTCATTATATCCATTATTTCTTCCCAGTGCCTTCCCTTTGAAGAAAACCCTACGTTTCATATATTCTTTTCCTTTTTATGACGGCAGAGCATTATGTGACAGTGTAATACGAAACTGGCTATTACGTACATATACGTCTCCTTAACCGTATATATTACTGTATATGCGTCGTATGTAACTATGTTCCACTGAAACCGTTATCAGGAAACTCCGGAAGATTTTCACGCAAGGTACACCCGTCTAACAATTGCAGAATATATTATACGAGAGGAAAATGTAAATTATATCCAGAAATACTATTTCCATAAAAAGAACAGATTTGACTTCGCCAAATATCAAATATCGTCTCAAAGATTTTATAACGACATAAAATGATTAATAATGATTAATAATTGATTGATTAAAAAAGTAGAAAATCTAAATGTCTTCTTTGCTAATTTTACAGGAATAATAATTAAGCTAAAAAGATAAACAATATTGAAGTGATAAATTCATTGGCATGACTAGACACTATATATGCTTTGCGCCACACACGATACGCAATTTTGCCCCGCAATCTAGACTCAGCACAACGGACAATCGAGAATGAAAGCGCGAACAAAAAGACGCGAAACTTATTGCAAATGCACGAACTGCACATGTCGCGAATCTCGCACGCGGTTTCCGGTCTCCAGAGCATCACCATGAAGAATCCAGACGAGCTTAGTACACCGGCAGACATTCGACCGTCTCTACTTCCATCGACGGTGGGTGTTCCGCGAAAGGATACGATAGAGAGAAAAGAGGGGAGGGCTAACGGTGGGATGAAGGGGGGTCGAGGAAAGGAAGGAGAAGGCGGCGAAGGAAGGAAGAAGGAGCAAAAGGAGCGTAGAAAGTGGAGAACCAGAGGCATCATCCGACCCTCGACTCCCCAGGCGCACCCTCCCCCCTTGCCATCCCCTTTCTCTTGCCCCTTGCACACTCTTCCGCGCGCTACTCCACTAGACCACTCAAGGCACTCTTCGTACCTCCCGCCATCTTCCGCCCTTCACCTTTCTCTCTTCTCTCTTTACCTTTCTCGTTCCTTCGACCTTGTTTCTCGCACTTCGTCACTCTTTACTTCACGCCATGTCTCGACTTCATGCGTACCGCCAAATGGGGTTACTTACTTCGCTAGCAGCAAATGTGCACGCAATGATAAAATCCTTATTAATCTTTCGTCAAAACTAATTTCATCATTTAAATTGTATTTTGCTAATACTCGGAAAATGTCTTTTAATTGTAATTATTTGAAAAAAATACCTAGGGAGAGAAAGAGAGAGATTTATAAACATTTTTACATTGATGCAGAATTATTCTCCAAGATAACCCTCGCCATCCAGCTGTATGCGTGCTCAACGATTCGACCCCTTTCATTAAGAACGTTAATGACGGTTACTAGCTGGCCAACGACCGCAGTTGTACAAGATTTCGCAGAGAGGCGGGTGAATTTAGGCGTAATTAAATACGCGCGTCAGCCTTGATATTATTAAAGTCACAATGCAGAAGTGTATTTAATTAAGTTCCGATATTGGCGCCGGTGCGATCGCATGCGCGCCTACGGACGGACGGATCAATTTACGTCGAAATTATTGTACACCGTTGTTGCCTGCTGTATTCATAATTCAATGGTACATCGGGTTAATATTAAATATCGAATTAGTATGTTCAATCAACCGCGAGCGCAGAGCGCTTTTGTCGGAAATTTATAGAAATTGCCACTATTTTTGAGTTTTAATAAAGGTCGCCGCGACGAGAGGAATTTTATTCATTCGCGTTCGCTAACACGGCCAATTTATCTGAAATTTATTTACACATCGCCGCACAGTGACTAAATATCGAATGTAAGTGTACCGTATTACCGTCAACCAATTTATTGAACAACGAGCCCATTTATTAAACAATGACGTAGCCTGTTAAAAATTATATGAATTCCCGCGCAAAACTCCACATTGGCGTTATTAGGAATTCTTAACATAACGAAATAATAATGGTCAAATTGAAATAAAGCTAATTTTGCGTATAGCCCGGGCTTTAATTTCACCAGTCATTATTACTACTTAATGTTCAGAATAATTTTGACTCGACATGCATTTATTATATCAGTCATATTATACATCAGTAATATTCTTCATATTGTAGTATAAAAATTAACATAGTGAATTTAACTGTAAGTATATATAACTCTTTGTTTTACTAAAAAATTATATAAAATATGAAAGTGTATAAAGGAAGAAAAATATTCTGCATGCATAATTCGATGGAAATTAACTTCACAATGTAAATTCCTTTTGTAAGTTTAAATTAAAAATAATATCAAATAAATAATAATAAATTTATTTACGGTAAATTCATTTTGTCGTTGCGTGAGTTTGACGATAATGTATTAGATGTACCTTCATATCTTCTCGGACGCAAATAAAATATCCGAAATTGAAATAGCACGCACGTTCAGTTCCCAAACTCTTTACGTACGATATCGGGAACAAAATTATACCCATTTGTCGCGCCCTTTTACTACGGAATCACGTGCCATGAGACCATAATAAGCAACGATAGTTACCGCTTCCACGAATTTGTAAACACGCTTTCGATTTTAATCGATGTCTGGCCAATAAAGATACAGACAAGAATGAAAGAAAGGGCCCTCCACTTATACTGCTCACGCACATCCTGCTTTTAGGGATCTGAGCAATCAAGAATTTATATACTATATCTAAAAATAACTACGTCCACACTAAATCAACACAATTATTTCAATAATTACATGTATATTGTTTTCTCTGTCACAACAATTAGAAAAAAAACGTAAAAGCAGAAGCTGAATGTGTCTTCGTAATAAAGTAGACAAATATAAGACAGTTATATTATTTTATAGATAAAAAATAATAAATATACTTTCCGAAACTATAATACCGTTTTCCAATAATATAGTATATTCGAAATAAAAGTTCCTTTTTTAAAACACAAAAAACTGCTCGTATTTCATATATCACTCACTTTTTCAACGAGTAAGATGAAGTTGCTATTTCGCATTCGCGTCGGAAATTCGGCTAATTCGATGTGCGAACTCGCATCGCGGAATCGGCCGTACCGCGCGGAATAGTAATATTGGGGCGGTCTTAACCCCCGGTACAAGTAAGATCTAATGAAGCAATTCAACTGCAACCGCAGCCCACTTCAAAGTTTTGAGAAACACCGTATTGTACTGCCAGTATATTACAAACTGCAACGGCGGCCATACCGATGCCGCAGCCCGATTATATTTCGCGAACTATTATACTTCGAGCGATCGAACATGCGGTGTGCAATACGGAGTGCCGACATTGCCGAAAACATGAATTCCCTTCGCATTCGAATGCAGCAATCTGTTATATGTGATTACGTAATGCAATTTGCATATCTAAAAAAAATTCCTCGCGATACTTTTGTTTATAAAATATGTAAAATCAATATAAAAATATCAGTAATATTAATATACTTCGTCTTTGTCAGAAAAATCCAACATTTTTACAGTTTTAACGAATAAGATTAAAATGGAAAATCTGATAAATATTGTTTCAGAGAAATATTGTTTTAGAGAAAAATACATCTATAAAATAAAAATTTAATTTTTATAACCATCGTTGAAAACAAGAATCTTTTATATTCAAGTGCGATAACATACAGCTAAACAAGATTTTCACAAAAAAATTTTACAATATTTTCATTCATATACAAAATACCAGTAATATTAACGCTCAATATTTTCTGTCGAAAGAATTCAATTTGTTTTAGCTTTATTGGTTACGATTAAAAAACACACACAAAAGTATTTTAGAGAAAAATACGTCTATAAAATAAAAGCATCTAATATTTATAAACCGTTCTGAAATGTGAACCTTTTACATTCAAATATACTATATCTGCTATAACTGGCTACGTATCAGGAATACCAGAATTTAGAAAATATTTTCTGATATTTTCAGTCATGTAAAAAAACTATACTAGTGATACAACAAACTGCTTTTCATTGAAAACAATTTAACGTTTTTTCATGGATGATAAAGATTAAAACAAAGTTTAAAAAAAAAATCTAAGAAAATATAAATCCGATATAACATAAATATGTTACGTTATTACGTTACAACGGATTTATATTTTATTAGATTTTTCTCTAAAACAAAAATTTTCTCTTTTATATTGCATTTCACATAAATCCAATATAAATTCAATTTAAATCATCGTGGTAAAAATATAAATCTTTTATTGTCGAATGTGACAAACTACGTAATAACATAGTATTGTCACGCTTTTACATAACATTATTTGATAACGTCATTCATATATGTGCGAGATATAGAAAAAAGTATAAAAATTATTTCAATTGTATTCACAGGACAGTTAGATTATTCGGTCATTTGACTTTCGTTTTAATCGCTTTATCGACTTTTCTAGACTTTCGATATCTATATACTAGGACGCTACGTCAAAATGAAGTTTGTCTTCCGACTTTCTAAGTTCAGTGCTGAACTTTCTTTTCATTACATCTGCTATAGTAAATCTATTTTTACATTTGTTCAATCGGCGAACGTAATCATTGTTTTCAACGCACGGGAGAATAAAGATCGATGAAAACTTCATTGAAAACTTCATATTTTCACCGCGCATTTAACATTCAATTCGATTATAGGATTCCGATTTTTATTTGAATAACATTAAGAATTAAATCCATCTTCTTAATATAACTATTAAGGCGGTAAGACGATAGAATTTTAATGTCCCGGAGAGAAGCGTCGTGCATTAAACGATTGTCGCGAGCAGAAAGCAATCGAGTCCCGCGAATTCGAAATCCGAAATACCGCACCAATACAAAACTCGTCGTCGCAGTCAATGTAATCCAAAATGTATCAATGGTCAGTGCTCTTTTCCGCGCCGCAACCACCACAATGTATTGAGTAACAATTATCGGCCGCAAAAGCGGCATCGCTGCGGCTCGATCCGCACCAGTGCGGTTCGCGCGATAGGACTTCCACCTACTCACCCCGTCCGCCTCGTTACATGCTTCGACTTCACTCGCCTCGCCGATTAGTCACGAGTACTCGCGTGCAACCAAGGGCCGTGGTGGCGTGCGCCGGATCGAAGGGGGTGCGTCTGCCGCGTTGGAGGAAGTCGTAACACAAAAATCCCCGATTCACTCACCACACCTGGGACCCACGGCTTTACTTTAGGCTAAACGGGAGTAATCGAGTTCAAGCATACGCGACGCGCTCGCGTATCATTGACTCGTATGAATGGAGAAAGAAAGAGAGAGAGAGAGAGAAAAGAAAGCGTGAATCCTTTCTTCAATCGCGTAATAAATGCTCGCCGGCGACGTCGAAGATCGCGCGAAAAGAACGACGACGTTGGTACCGCGGCTCGCCGATGCCGACTGTCGACGGCAGCAGCGACTGTCGGCGCGGCCAACCCTTCGACGCGCGCGTGCGCGCCACCCTTAGACAGACCGGCGTTCTCCCTCGCGCTCTCCTTCGCCCCTCGCCCGCCAATCACGACTGCTTTTACAATGCCTCGAAAAAGGTAGTGTCCGCAACAAAGGGCAGAGTGCCTTTTCCGGCGGTGTTTTTACCCAGAAAAGGATGCGCTCTTGGCAATATCTGTCAAAGGCGGAGAATTTAAATGATAATGAGAATGCGATCCACGGATCGCGCGTCGCTGTTTCTCATTCGACTAGGCCACGGTGGGCCGAATCTTGCGTTACGTTAACGTTCTTTTTTTATAACAGTGAAAGAGAAGATTCTTGGGTTTGGATCCTTTAAAGTATTAGCGTTATTGAGATGCATCGAAACGAGATGCTGTCACTGAGAGTCCGCGTGGTTGGAAATCTTTATAGAAACGGTGAACGTGTAGTCGAATACAGATGCGAAGGATAACTCGAATAAGTTGAATACCGAAAATCTTTCCTTCCATCGTCGGGGACATTTTTAAAAGGAACAATATATCCTTCCCAATACGCGCGCGTTTTCACGTTTCGCTTCGTACTGGCAATGACATACATCATCGACACGTGTCACTTCGACGAAAGACTTTAAGTGGTTTCTAAAGTCGGCTGTTTCAGCATAAATATATTTTAAATTCGACAATGCGTCTAGTTGCTAGAATCAAGAATACGCTCAAGTCATTAACGAAGCGTTTACGTTACTTACTTTTGCGAGACGACGCGTTACCTAAAAAAATTTTAATAGGAAATCAGATCCGCGACAATTCATTAATTATGCAGGTACGATAAGTCTACATATATCCATGTAGTATTATCGACTATTCTCTAGGTTGACAATAGTAGCGAACCCATAGATAATTAATGATATAGCTTGCATTAATCAATCATGTAAATGGTATTAATGTCCAACAATCGCCTATAATATCAGTCCGTAAAGATTAAATAGACTGTTAATTTGGCTTTAACGTATTCGCCCACGTTAATTGGCAAGCATTAAATCACGTCAAGCAACCTCGCATCTAACAATTTTATCGCCAATTAAATATTGTCAGTTTCGTCATACCTTTTTAATGAAACCGCCGCGACGTTACCGAGAGAGCGTATCAACGCGCGTCGATGACCCAAATTGAAATTTATTAGAATACGAAATATAAAGGTTACGCGAAGAAAAATGAAGGCGCGGCGGCAGATCGTGTCTAGCCATAAGTAGCGATCTGAGATAGTGGACCGCAGTGTAAAATATATCCACCTCCTATACGGCGCATACACGCCGGCTGTATCCGAGAGCTCGTCTTCGTGGTCCGACCCGGTGGCACGGAACCGCACGTGTTTGTATGTACGTACGTGGCGAGCTATGACGGGAGATAGTGAAATGTAGTGCGCTGCGAGTGCAGGCGCGGCCCGACGCGACAGTGGTATGGCACGTCGGGGCGTCGTCGGAATTATTCGCGTTCAAGATAACTCGAGTCAACGACATCCACTGGCGATAGTTCAACGCGCGGAAATGCGGAGAATTGCGCCGATAACGTCCTCCCGCGTTATTCCCGCGTCGGAATTTTATATCACGGACACGGGGGGAGAAAAAAAAAGCTTTCGGTCGACCGTGCCTTAAGTAGCGATATTTTAAGTAGTAACGGCAGACAATGGTGAGACCACGTCGAAAGGATCGATGGCACCGTTAACAGAAACTGTTACGCGTGATTAAGACTTATCTTCCGTATTTTTTCAGATGTCAGTCTCGCGTCAGCTAATTAATTTATTGTTAAATTAAAGTACAATCTATATTTTCTAAACAATTTATGGCGAGCGCGAGGGATAATATCAGTACGATTATATCATGTGATAACAGAAAGAGGTATACTGGCGACGCACTCTCGATATTAGTTATGCTAATTGAACCTACGTGCCGGGGAAGTGCAAGCGACTCGATCGCGCACATGCATTTGTAAGCCGTCGTTTAATTCCCCATACAGATCCCACTGTTGCGACACGTCGCATCCCACACCCGCCCGAATAAATTCAAACACGTCCGGCAAAATGAGCTTTTTGTTGTTTCCTTTTCTCTTTCCTTCCTTTTTCCTTTCTCTTACATTTTTTTTGTTTCATCTTTCATTTCTGCGGAACGGTAATGGCATGGATCAATACGATGACGGGCTGTTTCCGCTTAAGCGGATTTTCACGGCGTTATTTTCACCGTACTCGCGAGCTGGTTAACTCGCTCGCTGCTGGTACACGGTTTGCGGCAGGAGAGAGAGAGGGAGGGAGGGGGAGAAGAGAGAGCAAAATGCATGTGCTCAAAGCGCGTGGAAACAAGCCTGCAGACAGTCAGGTCTCGTCTCCGCCACCATTGCGCCACCACCCTCGCTCTAAAACCCACCCACGGTTTGCTCTTTTTCTCTCCCTACCGCGCTCCTTTGTCCCCCTTTGGTGCACGAGCTGCCGGCGATGGCGAGATCGGAGCTCGTCGTACACGCCCATGCACCTCATGTACGTGCATACACGCACCGGCACCACATATGCCGTATAGGAAATGGGAAAACGAAATGAATCGTGAATAATTATGTATTACTTTTAATGCCTCACGGTTTACAGAAACGTGCCCGCTGATACCAGGGAAATATTAACGTCAAAGGTACTTCCTTCATTTTCTACGGACGTATATACCGCCGCTGTACGTACATCGCATCGCCGTCTCGGAGCTAGGGATCAAACGATGCACGAGAGATTCGACGTATAACGACTTCTTTCCCCCTCCCTCCCCCCCTCTCTCTCTCTCTTTCTTTCTCTCTTTCTCACCGTGAAACGCTTCCGCGCACGTACACCGCGATATAACGTGGAATATCGAGATAAGAATTCATCCGATCATTATAATTTAGCATAAATTTATGTGCCGCAGGGATCGTGAGCGCTCGTCTCGATCGTCTGACGTATATAAACGCGAGAATTTATCCCCAAGTAATATCTAAGCCAAGCGGTAAGCACATCATTTTAATTAATAATTAATCTAAAATTTTATTTTATGTTTTTCTTCAAATTACGATCCTGTTCATTGGATACTCTCATGATTTCTAACTGGAAACTACGTAATACTGTAACCGGAAACTACGTAATACATTTTAAAAACGATTACCCGATACTTCGACCGTAAAATCATACGCCACATCTCGAATGCGAATATAATTGTATTAAATGCACTCGTGCGATATTCGCACAAAATCTTTTAAATCAATACGCATTTGAGAAACGTTAGGCGTTTCCAAAATACAGGAACATATGTAAATAGCGCTGTAAAAGATGTGAAAGATCAGAACTTGCGGTACCGCCTGCAGGCGGATTTTATAATCACTCGCCGTGGTGGATCGGGGCAAGTTTCCGCTGCCCCTCGTCGCCCTTTCACACCGTTGAATCTAATTATGGGAACGTCAGTTTCGCGAACTTTGTCCGGTTTTACATCTTTATACATTGTGCTACGATATTACGGTAGTTTCGCGTCAGCGTCGAAATTTTCCGGACGATATTAACTGCAAATTTGCTTGTTCGGACAATAATGTAGCTTCAATAATAACGTCACAGATCAATAAAGTAGAGACTGTCGTCAAAATCTTTGTGTAGTTATAAAAAATTCGCAAGATAACAGCATAAAAAAAAGAAATAAAAAGCGAAAGTTACGTCGTAAGTCTGGATAGTTCAAAACTCGATAGTCTCGCGATACAATTCGATCCAGTTTTAAGAAAAGTATTGATAGATTCTTTTCTAGAAAATCTCACTCTGTAGTTTGCGAGATAGTTTAAATGTAATCGTAAATAAAAATACACTTTATAATTGAGTTTTCAAATAACAACTTTTCAATTATTTTTTTCCTAATAATTCCAAATTCTAAATTTTTTATAGTTTAAATAAGCCTTTATTCGAGTTAATTTTTATTGAAACCTATTTTTCAAACTGTTGGTATTTTATTGGACTCTGTAATTACAGTACTGGTTTTATAAAACCTTACGTAAAAAAATAAGCATTAATTTCGGATACATCAATTACAGCGCGATTACATTGTCTTAAAAACATGAATCATTCGTCCGCGTTTCGCATTTTGCATTGAAAAAAAATACGTTAAACTAAAGCACATGTATTCAAGCCGCGCGGAAAGCAATTGATTTATCTGCTTTTCCGTCGGCGTTTCCCGAGAAGTTGGCACAGGGGAACCTTCAGCATCCCTCGCTTGTTCGCCCTGCTGTTCGACAAACTATCACCAAAGAAGTTTTAAAGCTGACCGAAAGCAGCGCCATTGGCAGACAAATGACTCACGACTTTTTCTCGCACAAAGCACATAATGTTTTGCATGAAAGTCTACTGATCGGAAAAATTTCACAGCCGTTTAAAGCAATCAGATGTTTGCTCAATTCGTAAAATAATAGACACTTCATTCAAAGAGAGAGAGAGAGAGGCGGTAAATAATAGGAAATATGTAAGATACATCTTACCATTTACAGGGTGTCCTACCACTACCGCATTTCCTCTTAAAGCCGTATTCTTGAAATAATTTAGAGACGAAACTTCTAATAACCTAACAAAAATGTCGAGGCTATAATATTTTTCAAATTATAAGCGATTAAAATTTACCAATTGTAGTGGCAAAATTTCGACCGTTTAGGCACGATAACAACTCACAGTGATGAAGCTGAAAAAAGAGCCCTTTTTTCAAATAACAAGATTGAAATTACATATGCGATAATAATAAAATTCTTGTACTATTTGAATAAATGCTTTATAAATGTAAACTATAACAGTTTTGTAAAAATCTTACAAAATGGAATACAGATATTTTATAGCAAGCAATATTTCTCACTTATGAAAAGCAAGCTGTCATAATTGACATTTTCTTAAGTTAGATAGTTTCATGTCTTATATAAGTTCATGATAAAGAAGAATGCTGCAAAATTTTTATTCTTTATCATAAACTTATATAAAACATGAAACTAGCTAACTTAAGGAAATGTCAAATATGACAGCTTGTTTCTCATAAATAAGAAATATTGCTTGCTATAAAATATTTGTATTCCATCTTGTAAAATTTTTATAAAACTATTAAAATTTATATTTATATTTATTCAAATAGTACAAGTATATTATTATTATTGCATATGTAATTTCAATCCTGTTATTTGAAAAAAGGGCTCTTTTTCTCCTTTTTTCACTGTGAGTTGTTATCGTGAGTGCGCGAAATTTTGCCATTACAATTGATAAATTTTAATCACTTATAATTTGAAAAGTATTATAATCTCGGTATTTTTGTATTAAGAATTTCGTCTCTTCTTTTTACTAAATTACTTCAAGAATACGTCTTTAAAAGGAAATGCGGCAGTAGTGAGACACCCTGTATATTTAATTTTACAATGAAAAAGTCAAACAAAAAGTCATTGACTTTAAAGAAATACAAATATATAATTTATCGTGAAAATGAGCGAGAGATATAGAACGAGTAATTTACTTTAATAACTAATAGCGAGATTGCATTGAATTGCTATCATTTATTCCTCAATTTAATAATGATCTCAGCAATTCCGCTCTTACGGTGAAAGAGCGCGCATTTTCTTAGTCAGAAAAATTCAAAGCGAATATAGTTTCACGAGCAAGAGACTTAACGACGAGCTATTTACGATGTTGCGGATCAACTCGCGAAGTCAAATCGGCGAACGAGATGACGACGAGCCCAGTCGAGGTCGATTTCAACGTCTGCTTACTCGTATAGTGACCCGCGCGCGACAAAGCCCGCCTTCGCCGAGGACAAATCGTCCGTGAAATAGAGAAATTCGCGAGGATCCTCTAGAAAATCCACATCCGTTTCCGGAATACCTTATGAATGGAGGAGGGAAGCGGGCGGAAGGGGGGCGGCGGCTGTTAACATTCAGATGCGACTGGGCCACATAGGTAAGTTACTGGATAAGTACCTTTGACTGAAATATACATATGTACGAAACATTTCGTCATAAGTGAGCCAGTTTGTGATTCAGGAAATACACGAAAGTTTCATCATTTAACGAATCTTACGAAATCGAATCGTCTCAATATTCTTCAACTATGTGAGTGACACGTAGGTCAAGCAAATTAATTAACCTTTGAGAAAATATTATAATGTATTATATTTTTTAAATTTTGAATTAATAATTAATTGATAAATTCATATTTCAATAAATAAAATTAATTATGATAATTATTGAAGTTTTCAGAAAAATTTCTTAAATTAGTCTCTTGAGACTTTATGAAACTCTAATCTTTCATTTCTTAAATAATTTCTTAATAGGTAATTGTTAATTACTTGTGACATTTAATGGTTAAACAGAACAGTGTAATATGTACGATAAAATAGGTTAACAGATATTATCATACAATGCCCAATGCAACAATTTCCAAAACCAATGTTTACTATTAATTGGCAAAGCCAATCGCTCGCGATCGTTTACACATTCATAAGACATGTAAAATAAATACGACGACCGCGCGCGCGCTCGCGTGTCGCTGCGCTTGCGTATGTCGAGGGTGGAGGGGACTCTTTGGATCGATCCTTCAGCTTTATTTGTAAGTGGTGGTCCATGTGCAGAAGGACCTTTACTTATAGAGGCCAGTCAACGGTTATTAATGAACGCGACTGTATTAATGACAAAATACTCTTTCTTACTTGCTAAACTATATCACGCGAAAACGAACAGCTTACAAATATAAAAATTTCAATATTTTAAATCGATATTTTAATCGCTGGGTATGATTAAATATAGGCGTGGAATTAAATAATATAAAGCATACATTGATATGAAATAACGACAAAGATGAAATTTCTCAAAGTGATTACTATTTTTATCAGTCATGTCCCCAAACGTAGTTAATTCGCAGACGTTGAACGTAAAGTTCACGGCAACTTTTCTTAACAAGCTCTATCCTGTGCCCCGTGATTCTTTGTTTCAAGACACGTTTCTAAAGCTCCATCTCCGCCAGGAATTATTACTCCGACGATAATAATGTCCCGCGGAAGTTCGTTGTGCCGGGCCATTATTATTAATAATATTGCGGATTAGTACTAAAACACCGGTAAATGTATATTTTATCATTTCTAATCAAGTTCGCATAACGAATACGGGAGGTGTGAGGCCGATTTGCTGGTACAAGCCTGTTTCAGTATAACGTAGATAGGTTGAGACCCCATTAGATCTCAAGTTGATCCTGCAATCTCCTAAGGCGATACCAGACTACGAGTGCGGCGTCTGTAATAGGCGCTCATGTAAAAGACGGTCCCATATTCTCGACTTCGCGTAAAGTCAGTGTCACGTATACTCACGTGCAAAATTGTAAGAGCCCTTTAGCAAAGTGCTTTTGTTGATAATGTCCTCAGTCAACTACGCGCCTGACTGTGAGATGCAAAACGTGACAGGAGCGATTAGGCAGTTTACGGAGGTACATAATCGTGCGTATGCGAATATCTTATCACAGAGCGATCTACGCGATATAGCTGATCATCCGTAACATTTTACGGACAATCATGAAATTTCTGTTGTAAAAAAATGTTGCACAATTTAAAAAAAATAAAATAAAAATTTGTAACGTTTTACAGAAAGCAAGAATTAATTATTAAGAAATTCGATAGAAATAATATTCTGAAAACTTCCAGCAGTAATGTTGTATAATGCAAAAATAACAATTTTCAAAATTTCAAGCATGGTATATACATGACACGAAGTAGTGATTTCTTTGTAAAATATGCATACATCGATTTTGTTCTTGTACGCGTATTATCTGAAATAATTTCTCCACATTTATCTCTAGCTGCATATTAACGAGGCTTTTCAAATGTAACATATTTAAAGTTTTTCCTGATATAGACAATACCGTTGTCCGCTGCGAACAACAGCAACAAGAAAGTAATAACATCATGGCGAAATGACAAATTCGCTGCAAATATTGCAAGGTATATACGTCATAAATTCGCGTTATGGCTATAATGTAGGGCGTATAACGGTTTTCAGCGCGACTCTGTGTTTTATATTATAGTAGAAAGTAATCCATTATGGTTAATGCAAACGTATTAATGTTTGTCTAAACGTAGGACGGCGAGAAATTATTCACCGACAGCTTCAACTGATCGTTCGAAAAAGATCTATATATATATCTCTCTTTTTCTTTCTCTCTCTTTCTCTCTCTCTCTCTCTCTCTCTCTCGGTTATATAAAACCATCTAATAGTTAAGAAAGTAATCAACTAACTTTAATTTCAATACTCGCGGAATTTCCGTTGCTTGTTATTTTCTTAGCAGAAAGATCCTGAAACTTTCACAATGCCAAAATAAATCCCACCCAAATCACTTCGCATTCACAATTAATATCGACGTACATTTTAGTAGATAATACTTATTAGAAAATGACTTCTTTAACGCACTTGAAATATATTCCTTCTGATTCTAAGTAAAAGAAAATTACTCAAGATTAAGTCGTACATGATTAAGGTAAGATCGGCGGTCAATAAATGCGTGAACGATACGTTCGTAGATCATCTTTAAACGCATGTTGTGTCTTCGCCAATTATACAGACTCTATATTTCGAAGTGTGCGACGGCAGAGTACAGATTGTAGATCAAATTTCGTGCAGTGGCAGTATTCCATCGCGCGGGCTACACAGCCGCATCGATATCCTTGTGTAATAGAACCATTCTGAACCAATCGCAAGGAAATTGCCTCTCGAAAATACACCGGGCAAAAGTGTAGCCCTACGTAGTCGCGTTGGTTGAACGTTAACGAACTTAAAGGCGCACGTAGCCAGTATAGAAATCGCCCTCGCGCGTTTTATCGCGTATCGTGGATACGACAAAGTCAAAGGACTCGATACAACGGATTATCATACGGATTATCATCTTTCCTTTTTTTCCGCCCCGGGCACTTCGCTTTAGCTACGTGTATATTTTATCTACAAAAAAGTGCAACCATGAATATTGCTTCGAATATATACGTTTCCTATCATATATGGGTATGTGTGTCAAGAATAGGCGAAAGTTATACATGCACATGATTTCTTTAGGTAGCGCATTTTCCCAATGGAGCATCGCCTATCTATTATTCCGCCAAACTGGCACGTCGTTCCTGCGAACATCGCGAGAGACATTCTTGCGTGCGCGACTTCGGCATGTCTATCGGCTGTAACTTCGCTCGCCATTGGTACCCCGTTCATCCCTGGCTTACAAACGCCTGACGGCGAGAAGCTAGGATGTATTCATGGACATGTTTGTAACATCCTACGGCCACGCGCCCGTGCTCAAACTTACATTACCGTGTTCAGACGCGGAACGTTTCGCAATAGCTCCCGAGCGGCAGGGATATGTACACGCAGGGGAAACGCACATAGCCGTAATACGTACATACGCGGTGTGTAGCAAACGCAGCGAGATAATGCGCTGATAGGTGGGGAAGGTGGAGCCGCGAGCTCAGCAAGGCATGCATCTATTATGAACGATTCGTTATACCCCAAATAGCATGGAGCAATTTTTTTCCGACTAAACGGATCCCGATAAGACAGAACGACTCTCGCCTATCTCCCTTTCTAGCGGAACATCCCCCTTGTGAATTTCTCGATCCAGTGGTGTTGACATATGTGATACAGTTCCCGTAAGTGTCTTTTAAAGTACTCCTCCCGAACCGTGTTGTGTCACAGTTGTCTGAATATCTTCAATACCGTCAGATATTCTCTTCTAGAAACCTATCTCGATTTTAATGTATACGTAGTCGACGGAAAGCGCGTTATATACGTGTGTATGTACATATGTGTATAAAGCACCTTAAGCCGGATCAAGCAAAGCGAACAAATACGAATGAACAACTTGCTTCAATAAGTGCAAACGATGCCGTTATACATTGAAATAAATTGTTTACTCTATACTTGTTTGCGTTCATTGATTTGATTACAGCTTTATGTACATACATATCAGATATACTAAAAAAAGTTGTTGATTTTAAAAAACGACTCTATTAATTTATCAATGTTGAAGAAGTTAAAATTCTTATTTAGATAAAAATAATACGCGTAAATTTAATATAATATGAATATGAATAATACAAATTTTTTACATTCACGCAAGCCTTAGACAATAATATTAATGCACGCTTGCTTGGGCAAGGTTTAAACTTACGACCCTACTGTGTGTTTCGCTAAATACTATAGCCACCCTAATTCCATGGTTGTCACTGAGCCTTTAATGATGTTGTCAGCCGGTGCGTTCTCTTATTGTCGCCATTAATACAGGACGGATAATGCAGGATGTCGTAGGAATTAGGAAACCCTCGTCAACGCGAATGAACGTTTCGCCAATTGTACATTTGATCGGCAATTTAACTAAGCGGTCGTAAATAATAAGATGTTACGATTCTATTACAATCTGTGAAAAAACCTCGATAAAATTGAACTATCTATTTGTTATTTGTATTACTTGATTTATGTTTGATATTAATTATCTGCTTCATAAAATTTAACTGAGAAAAATTTAAGTTTACATCTTTTATCGTTCTTTCCAGGAATCCATCAATCAAACGCGTAAGTGCTTCGCTTCGATTGATCGTGCTTAAAAACAAATTCGACGATCAATCATGTTAAGTAGTCAAAGTATCGTCTACAACCAAGCGAATGCTAAAATATTACGTTCGATACAGTGTCTGACCTTTTATTATTAGAAATTGGAGTAAGTTCTGAATATTTTAAGAAAGCCTTTCCGTATTATGCAGAATAAATATCAATTAAAACATGATAATACAGAAACTAGAAAAGATCAATAATAGATCAATAATAGATCAATAATAAATGTCAAGTCTAATTTTATAATGTCATCTCCATTATATAGAAAAAGTAATGAATAGTCTTTCCATAATTTGTTCGTACTATGCATAAAAATGTAGCGAAAAATATAATATTAATGGAGAATCATTTCTGATTAATTTTTTGTCAATGACGAATCAAATTCTTTATAAAGCAGAAATATCATTTATGCATCACATATGTCAACGATCAATCGTACAAATTGAAACCATAACGTGATTCGACGTTCATTAGGCAAACGTCGTTAATAATACGGTAATTGCCAACGTTAGACGGTTGATCAATTAGCCAAGCAGATAATTTGCCGCTTACGAGACGACTGTCAAGAGTAGATAATCCGATATTGAGCGCAAAATGTTTCTACATAGAGACGCAGCTTTCAATCGCATTCATATAAGGGCAAAGATATAAGCGCATTCGTTTTCCTTCGCGAGAAAACGGATAGCCGATATTGACTCTCGTTTCAATATTCAGCTTCTTGAATAAAACAACAGCGACTGACCGGCCGACCGACCGCGACCCTCAGACATCGAGCCACCGGGTACACTCCGAAGATCCCGCCGCTGCATCAGCATTCGTCCGTGTCGACAAAAAAGATAGCCCACTCGCATACCCATACCTTGATAAACACCTGATACAACGTCGTGCTGCGCGATCGTTTTGTAGAAATAGTACGCGAGATTCGCGACCAGAATATGCGAACGATCGATGTGCTATTTGACTCATTTGGCACAATTTCGTTAATCAATTCGTCACTTTTTTACGTACTTCAATAACCAAAAAAAATTATATTCATGATTAATCATTTTCCTTATATACCTTTCTGTAAAGTGAGCTAAAATAAACTCATGTCAGTTTAATTCGCAAACAAATTCCTATCCAATAATTATTTCAAATTCCGTACAACTAACTGTATAATCTATAATTTTATAATTATCGTCATTGTCGTTAAAACCATGTTATAAGTATAGAATTTGTAATTTTATTTAAGACTCAATCCTTTCTATCATATGTTTCATTTCTATTACATATCAATATTTCAATTCTTATATAAAGTATTATACTTTTATACCATAATTCTCTTAATGTTAATATAAAAT